>ML279231.1:12787-24659 GCA_005239495.1 Nicotiana undulata | reverse complement strand
TCCCCCCCCCCCCCCCCCTTTCCTTTTTGTCCGTTCAACAGGGCAGTTGTAGCTTTGCCGCTAATATTCAAAGTTGTGACACGAGTTAAATAATTAAATTGGGGAAAAACTGTACAAAAAATCACTTTTTAGACTACTAATTAATATTTCGCTATCATTTCAATACTATTCAATTTTAATTATTTTTAGTGCGAAATTAATTTTGGATATAATACTAACAAAAATGAAAAATCTCTAGGAGTTCGAAATTCCATGTGAGCATGTGGAATATTAGTGGTTTTCTCAAAATTTTAGTGGGAGTTCACCAAATTATTTCTTAGATAAAAAATTTTGAAAAAATAAAAAATACTAGTATCAATTTTTTTTTATTTTTTTTTTGCAACGAGAACTTGATTTTTTGCAAAATTTGTTCCAGCAGAAAAAAGAAAAGAAAAAAAGGAACAAGTCACAAAAGGTTAAGATCAAAACAAGAAAACACTTGAAGCAATAAACTTATAGATAAAAGAGACTCCAAATTGCAAAGAAGATACAAATCAAATAGAAAAGAAAAATGCCGATAGATTTTAAGCTAAAAACAGATCCCAGATGCCAATAA
This sequence comes from Nicotiana undulata, assembly GCA_005239495.1. Lineage (NCBI taxonomy): Eukaryota > Viridiplantae > Streptophyta > Magnoliopsida > Solanales > Solanaceae > Nicotiana > Nicotiana undulata. The sequence goes on along the minus strand of ML279231.1, from coordinate 24,064 downwards.
AATTAACACTTGGTGCATGAGTTAGAAATTTTGATATCCTTTGAACGATCATGTGATGACCCAAGGAGTCATTTTATAAATTTAGACTCTGTTTCACGCTTAATAGCCATAAAAGGTCAAATTTTAAATATCTCGATTTGCGTGTGCAGTCCGGACGTGAAACTGGAAAACTTTTATGTGAAAATATGAGAAAAAGTACTTTCTAGAGTTGAAATTTGATAAAAGTTGACTTTGGTCAACATTCTGAGTAAACGGACCCTGATCCGTGTTTCGACGATCCCGGGAGGTCCGTAGTAAAATAGGAGACTCGGGCGTATGCCCGAAAATGAAGTCCGAGGTCCCAAGCCTTAAAAATTAATTTTTGAAAGAAATTATTTTGCTGAAATATTTATGAAATAAAGAAAAGAAATAATGTGTGAAATCAATGGTATCTAGCCCGTATTTTGCTTCCAGAGCCCGGTACATATTTGTTATGAAATTTAAAGATTAGCTGTGAAATTTGGTAAAAACGAAGTTCGTTTGACGTGATTCGGACATCCGGTTGAAAAGTTATGAACTATGAGAGTTCTTGATGAAAAAGATGAGTTTAGGTTTAATTCGTGGTTTTACATGTTATTTTCATGATTTGATCGCACGAGCAAGTCCATATAATATTTTTAGACTTGCGTGCATAATTTGTTTAGAGACCCGAGGGCTCGGGTGAGTTTGGAGTAGGTTTCAGAGTGTTAAAAGTGAGAAAAACACTGCTGGTCACCAGTTCTGGTGTGCCCGCACCTGCGAGCCTAGGGCCGCAGGTGCGCTCACCTGGTCTGCCGGTGCGGCCACCCCGCAGATGCAGACACCTTCTCCGCAAGTGCGGTCTCGCAGGAGCGGTCAAGCCTCCGTAGGTGCGACCCCCAGATACTTAAGCCATTTTCGCGGGTGCTATCCTTTTTCCACACCTGCGGGCTCGAAGGTGCGACTCAAGCACCGCAAGTGCGAAAGTGGATTGCCCAGCCCTATAAAATCCAATTTTAAAACGGGCAGAACCCTTTCTTCTACAAATTTTCGAAGTTTACAGCCCTATGAGCGATATTCTTCACCAAGTATCAGCCCCAAGTCATAGGTAATCAATTCTAAACATCACTCTTTCAATTCCTTATTGTTTTTCATCACCTTTAAATAAAAAACTAGGAATTTCCATGGTAAAAATTGAGGGTTTGGGTAGAATAAGGGAATTATGTAAAAATCAAATTTTTATATCAAATTAAGGTCAGATTTCGAACCTAATAGTATATTTGGGTTCGTGGGTGAATGTGTGAACGTAATTTGGTCCGAACCCCGAGTTTAGACCAAGCGAGCCCGGGGTCAGGTTTTTACTTTTTTTTAGAAAACTTAGGAAAAGTCCCATTTTTCAATAAAGTTAGTTCCTTTAGCATAAATTGATGATATTGAGTTAATTATGATTAGATTTGAGCAAGTTAGAAGTGAATTCAAAAGGAAAATCCGTAATTGAGCAGTGAGTGGCCTACGAAATTGAGGTAAGTGTTTGGTCTAACTTTGATTTGAGGGAATAGGACTCCCCACTTGTTTGCTATGTGAAATGCATGGGCGTGGTGTATAGGTGAGGTGACGAGTATCTATGCACCACCCAATTTGCCTGATAAACATGATCCCCTTTCCCGTTTCCAATTTAATTGATGTTTGTCTTAATTGCTCTATGTTCACTATTGTTTCAATGATTAGTTGACCTTGTTATTTTGTTGTTGAATATTATTGCGGTTATTTTGGAAAAGTACGGGGTGTTTAATTTCCCCCCTGGTGTTATAGAGAGGTCGAGCAGCTTGACACTATTTTTGGAATTAGATATATATATTCATGGTAGCTTCTTTTGATTATTTAATTTGTTGGTGTGATAAGGTGTTGGTGTGATAAGGTGGCTGTGATAATGGTGGATAATTGGTTGTGATACAGGTGAATATAGTGATTGTGATATTGTGAATAGGTGGGATCGGGTTGCACGCCGCAACAAGACAGTGAAAATGGGGAATAATGATGCTTTACTCATTTTTAAACTTTAAAGGATTTGGAATTTCTTGTTTTGCTCTACAGTTTTTCTTATATTTAGCACATGTGATTATTTTAAAGTAAAGTTTGGAAACTTGGAGATTTACTTGAGTATTGGTTATAGCTGAGACTTGAAAAAGGCGGCTGAGTTATTTTATTGTTGTGCAGTATTTGTTCATTTGTTTAGAATTCTTTTCTTGCTTTATTACTTATGTTGTCACGGGTTATATTGTTAATGCACCGCCGTAGCCTCGTCACTACTTCGTCGAGGTTAGGTTCGGCACTTACTCAATACATGGGGTCGGTTGTACTGATACTACTCTTTGCACTCTTTTTTGCAGATCCAGGTACTAGCCCGCAATAGAGATTGTTAGAGAAGCCACCTATTTATTTGGAGACACGAGGTATATCTGCCGGCATTCGCAGATCCCGAGTGTCTTCTTCTATTTCATACACGCTGTTTTATTATATTCAGAACATGGGTACTATTTCTTTCAGCCCAGTATTTGTAGTATTCTTTAGTAGTTCGTGAATTGTGACACCAGACTCTAGGGTAGTTCTAGATTATTTATATAATTAGCTCGTGGTTCGTTTTTAATTAATTGTTTATTATTTTATCTGTGGAAATCATTTACATTAATTTTACTTTAAAATTTATTGATTGATGCTTAAGAAAATAATCAAAGGAAATTAGCTACTCGAATTCTATCATTGGCTTTCCTAGCAAGTGTGGTGTTAGGCGCCATCACGATCCCTAAGGTCGGAAATTTGGGTCGTGACAAGTTGGCATCAGAGCACTAGGTTTCTTAGGTCTCACAATTCACGAACAAGCTTAGTAGAGTCCGAAGGATCGGTACAGAGACGTCTGTACTTATCTCTCGGAGGCTATTGAGTTAGGAAACAACTCCATTTTTATTTCTACTGCATCATGCGATTCTTGTATCCCAAATACTGACTAGATTCTTCTACTCTCTCGCATATGGCGAGAACACGTGCTTCATCTTCCGTTGACCAGCATTCCGGTCCTCTAACAACAACAACTCTTACTAGGGGCAGAGGCCGAGGAAGAGGCAGGACTCAGCCTGTTGCTCAGGAAACAGCCCAAGCTGCGGAACCCCTAGATTGAGATTGACGAGGGGGTTCCGGCTCAGACTGCTCCAGTGGGACCAGCTCAGGTTCCCGAGGGGTTTATTGCTACCCCCGATTCTTCAGGATGCTTTGGTCCGTTTAGTGGGCTTGATGGAAAGTGTGGCCCGGACGGGCACATTCCCTGTTGCAGCAGCCGTATCACAGGCTGAAGGAGGGGTCCAGACTCCTGCTACCCATACTCCAGTCCAGAATACTCCTCAGGTTCAGACCCCAGTAGCCAATACCGTTGGGGTAATTCAGCCAGTTGCAGCAGTGCCGCCCGTTAAAGGGGAAGCTATGTCTACCGATGCTTTGTGGAGACTTGACATGTTCATTAAGTTATACCATGTCCATTTCAGTGCTACTTCAAAGGACCCTCAAGAATATTTGGATAGTTTTCATGAGGTGTTACGTAATATGGGTATTTTGGAGACCAATGGGGTCGATTTTGCGGCTTTTCAGATGACTGGTTCCGCCAAAAAATGGTGGAGAGACTATTTGTTGACTAGGCCAGTTGGATCACCTGATCTGACTTGGGATCAGTTCGCTCATCTCTTTTTGGAGAAGTTCTTGCCTATTACTACTCGAGAGGATAAGCGTTGTCAGTTTGAGCGACTTCAGCAGGGCAGCATGACTGTAACCCAGTATGAGACTCGTTTTGTGGATTTTCTTATATTGCCCACTGAGAGGGAGAGGGTCAGACGGTTTACCGATGGCCTTGTTCAGCCCATCATGTTGCAGATGGCCAAGGAAACAAGGTCCGAGATTATTCTTCAGGATGCAGCTAATATAGCTAGGAGGGTTGAGTCAGTTCTTGGGATGGGAGGTCAGGGGTATGACAAGAGACCTCACCATTCCGGTGTTTTTAGTGGTGCCTCATCTGGAGGCGGGACTTCATTTAACAGAGGCCATGCTTCCAGTACATTCCATTAAGCACTACAGGTTTCACATAGTACTTCAGGGGGTCGTGGTTCTTATCTGCCTCCTTCTGCTCAGCCAGTTTACAGTGCTCCTTCAGCTCCTATTAGAGCGCCTCCTTTGCAGAGTGTTTTGCGTGGCATCCGATTCATCCGGGTCGGCATACTATTCATCATGGGTGCTTCGAGTGTGGTGAACATGGGCATATCTGAAATGCTTGTCCGTATTATGCAAGTAATCAGTTTCAACAGCAGGATTCCCGTGCTATAGTTCCGGTACCACCTGCCCAGCCGGCAAGGGGTAGGGGTCATGTAGTTAGAGGTAGAGGCCAAAATGTTAGAGGTGGAGGTCAGCCTGCTAGAGGTGGAGGTCCTCCCACAGGTGTGGTTCAAGGTGGTGGGACCCAACCCCGACATATGCATTTCCAGCTAGACCCGTGGCAGAGTCCTCCGGTGCTGTTATTACAGGTATCATATCAGTCTGTGATAGAGTTGCTTTAGTTTTGTTTGATCCGGGGTCTACTTATTCGTATGTTTCATCCTATTTTGCCTCGTATTTGAATGTGCCCCGTGAGCCCTTGAGTGTTCCTGTTTATGTGTCTACACCGGTGGGGGATGCTATTGTGGTAGATCGAGTATATTGTTCGTGCATGGTAGTCATTGAAAGTCTTAAAACTAGTGTTGATCATTTACTTCTAGACATGGTTGACTTTGATGTTATATTGGGCATGGACTGGTTGTCTCCCTATTATGCCATTTTAGACTATCACGCCAAGACAGTTACTTTAGCCTTACCGGGGTTGCCTCGATTAGAATGGAAAGGGAATCCTGGTCATTCTCCCAGCTGGGTAATTTCATATGTTAAGGCTTGTCGCATGGTGGAGAAAAGGTGTTTGGCTTATTTGGCTCATATTCGTGATTCCGATGCCGAGGTTTCTTCTATAGAGTCAGTTCCTATCGTGCGTGAGTTTCCTGAGGTATTTCCTTCAGACCTGCTGGGTATGCCGCCCGACAGGGATATTGATTTCTGTATTGATGTGGCTTCGGGCACTCAGCCCATTTCCATTCCTCCATATCAGATGGCCCCACCAGAATTGAAAGAGTTGAAAGAACAGTTGCAAGACTTTCTAGATAAGGGTTTCATAAGACCCAGTGTCTCACCTTGGGGTGCACCGATTTTGTTTGTAAAGAAGAAAGATGGGTCGATGAGAATGTGTATAGACTACAGGCAGCTAAACAATGTTACTATCAAGATGAAGTATACGTTGCCGAGAATTGATGACCTATTTGATCAACTTCAGGGTGCTAGAGTATTCTCGAAAATTGATTTGAGGTCGGGCTATCATCAGCTGAAGATTAGGGCATCCGATATTCTTAAGACAGCCTTTCGGACGAGGTATGGGCATTATGAATTTTTGGTTATGTCTTTTGGGCTGACTAATGCTCCAGCAGCCTTTATGGATTTGATGAATCGGGTTTTCAAGCCCCATCTGGACTCTTTCGTGATCGTGTTCATTGATGACATTCTTATATGCTCCCGCAGTTGGGAAGAGCATGAACAGCATCTCCGTATAACACTCCAGACTTTGAGAGATAATCAGTTGTATGCCAAGTATTCAAAATGTGAGTTCTGGTTAAATTCAGTAGCCTTTTGGGTCATATTGTATCAGCGGAGGGTATTCAGGTTGATCCTAAAAAGGTAGAGGCAGTCAAGAACTGGCCTAGAACCACTACAACTACGGAGATTAGGAGTTTCTTGGGTTTGACGGGTTACTACCGCCGTTTTGTATAGGGGTTCTCGTCCATAGTAGCCCCAATGACTAGATTGAATCAGAAAGGTTCCTCATTTAAATGGTCAGATGAGTGCGAGGCGAGCTTTCAGAAGCTCAAGACAACCTTGACTTCAGCACCGGTGTTGGTGTTACTATCAAATTCGGGTTCTTTCACGGTGTATTGTGACTCTTCCTGAGTTGGACTTAGAGCAGTATTGATGCAGGGTGGCAGAGTGATTGCATATACGTCTCGTCAGTTAAAAATCCATGAGAAGAATTACCTTGTTTTATGACTTGGAATTGGCAGTCATTGTTCGTGCATTAAAAAATTGGAGGCATTATCTTTATGGCGTGTCGTGTGAATTTTTTACTGACCATCGCAACCTCCAGTACTTATTCAAGCAGAAAGATCTAAATTTGAGGCAGCGGAGATGGTTAGAGTTGCTAAAAGATTATGATGTCACCATATTGTATCACTTAGGGAAGGCCAATGTGTTGGCCGATGCATTGAGTAGAAAGGTCGTGAGTACGGGCAGTCTTGCGTATATTCCAGTTGGCAAGAGTTCGTTGGCTTCAGACATTTAGATGTTGGCTAATCAGTTCGTGAGGTTGGACGTTTCGCCCAGCAGTGTTCTAGCTTATACAGTCGCTCGGTCTTCTTTAATTGACTGTATTCGGGAGCGGCAGGATGATGACCCACATTTGGTTGTCCTTAGGGACACAGTTTGGCACGGTGATGCCAAGAAGGTTACAGTTGGAGATGATGGTGTTTTGAGGATGCATGATAGGTTATGTGTGCCTAATGTTGATGGCCTTCGTGAGCTAATCCTTGAGGAGGCTCACAGTTCTAAGTATTCTATTCACCCAGGTGCAGCTAAAATGTACCAAGATTTGAGGCAAAATTATTGGTGGAGAAGGATGAAAAAGGACATTGTGGCGTATGTGGCCCATTGCTTTAATTGTCAGTAGGTAAAGTATGAGCATTAGAGACCTGGTGGTTTACTTCAGCATATAGAGATTCCCGAGTGGAGTGGGAACGTATCACTATGGACTTCGTTGTTGAACTCCCACGGACTCAGAGGAAATTTGACGCAGTTTGGGTTATTGTGGATAGGCTGACTAAATCAGCACATTTCATTCATGTGGCAAGTACTTATACTTCAGAGCGGTTGACTGAGTTATATATTCGGGAGATAGTTCGCCTTCATGGTGTGCCCGTGTCTATCATTTCTGATCGGGGCACACATTTTACTTCCCACTTTTGGAGAGCAGTTGAGCATGAGTTGGGTACCCGAGTAGCGTTAAGTACAACATTTCACCTTCAGACTGAAGGACAGTCCGAGCGTACCATTCAGATATTGGAGGACATGCTCCGCACTTGTGTTATTGACTTTGGAGGTTCATGGGATCAGTTCTTGCCGTTAGCGGAGTTTGCTTATAATAATAGTTATCAGTCGAGCATTCAGATGTCTCCTTATGAGGCATTATATGGTAGACGGTGCAGATCGCCAGTTGGATGGTTTGAGCCGGGAGAGGCTCGGTTGTTGGGTACAGACTTAGTTCAGGAGGCCTTAGATAAGGTCAAGATTATTCATGAGAGACATCATGCAGCTCAGTCTAGGAAAAAGATTTGGGAAAAAGGGTAAGTTTCTTCGTGTGTCTAGGCAAAATATTTGCTTCGTATGTCTCCCATGAAGGGTGTTATGAGATTTGGGAAGACGGGTAAGTTGAGCCCTAGGTATATCGGGCCGTTTGAGATTCTTGATAGAGTGGGGGAGCTTGCTTATAGACTTGCGTTTCCTCCAGGGTTATCCTCAGTTCATCCGGTATTCCATGTGTCTATGCTCCAGAAATATCATGGTGACCCGTCCCACATGTTAGATTTCAGCTCTGTCCAATTGGACAAAGACTTGACTTATGAGGAGGAGCCGGTAGCCATTTTAGACCGGCAGGTTCGCCAGTTGAGATCTAAGAGTTATACTTCAGTTCGAGTGTAGTGGAGAGGCCAGCCCATTGAGGCAGCTACCTTGGAGTCCGAGTTGGACATGCAGAGTAGATATCCACACTTGTTCACCATTTCAGGTAACTTTCTATGTCCGTTCGAGGACGAACGTGTGTTTTAGAGGTGGAGATTGTGATGACCCAAGGGGTCATTTTATAAATTTAAACTCCTTTCCACGCTTAATATCCATAAAAAGTCTAATTTTAAATATCTCGATTTGCGTGCGCAGTCCGAGCGTGAAACCAGAAAGTTTTTATGTGAAAATATGAGAAATAGTAATTTCTAGAGTTGAAATTTGATAAAAGTTGACTTTGGTCAACATTCTGAGTAAACGGACCCGGATCTATGTTCCGACGATCCCAGGAGGTCCGCAGTAAAATATGAGACTCGGGCGTATGCCCGGAAATGAATTCCGAGGTCCAAGGCCTTAGAAAATAATTTTTGAAAGAAATTATTTTGCTGAAATATTTATGAAATAAAGAAAAGAAATAATGTGTGAAATCAATGGTATCGGGACCGTATTTTGGTTCCGGAGCCCTGTACAGATTTGTTCTGAAATTTAAAGATTAGTTGTGAAATTTGGTGAAAAACGGAGTTCGTTTGACGTGATTCGGACATCCGGTTGAAAAGTTATGAACTATGAGAGTTCTTGATGAAAAGGATGACTTTTGAGGTTTAATTCATGGTTTCACATGTTATTTTCATGATTTGATCGCACGAGCAAGTCCGTATAATATTTTTAGACTTGCGTGCATAATTTGTTTAGAGCCCCGAGGGATCGGGTGATTTTCGAGGAGGTTTCGGAGTGTTAAAAGTGAGAAAAACACTGTTGGTGCACCAGTTCTGGTGTGCCCACCTGCGAGCCTTGGGCCGCAGGTGCGCTCACCTGGTCCGCAGGTGCAGCCACCTCGCAGATGCATACAACTTCTCCGCAGGTGAGGTCCCGCAGAAGCGGTCAAGCCTCCGCAGGTGCGACCCTCAGATACTTAAGCCAGGTGCAATCATTTTTCCGCACCTGCGGGCCCGCATGTGCGAAAGTCGACTGCCCAGCCCTATAAAACTCAATTTTAAAACGGGCAGAATCCTTTCTTCTCCAAATTTTCGAAGTTTACAGCCCTAAGAGCGAAATTCTTCACCAAGTATCAGCTCCAAGTCATAGGTAATCAATTCTAAACATCACTCTTTCAATTCCTTATAGTTTTTCATCACCTTTAAATCAAAAACTAAGAATTTCCATGGTAAAAATTGAGGGTCTGGGTAAAATAAGGGAATTATGTAAAAATTGAATTTTTCTATCAAATTAAGGTCGGATTTCAAAACTAATAGTATATTTGGGTTCGTGGGTGAATGGGTGAACGTAATTTGGTCCGAACCCCGAGTTTAGACCAAGTGGGTCTGGAGTCGGGTTTTCACTTTTTTTTATATAAAACTTAGGAAAAGTCATGTTTTTCAATAAAGTTAGTTCATTTAGTATAAATTGATGATATTGAGTTAATTATGATTAGATTCGAGCAAGTTAGAGGTGAATTCAAAAGGAAAAGCCGTAATTGAGCAGTGAGTGGCTTACGAAATTGAGGTAAGTGTTTGGTCTAACTTTGACTTGGGGGAATAGAACTCCCCACTTGTTTGCTATGTGAAATGCATGGGCGTGATGTATAGGTGAGGTGACGAGTATCTATGCACCACCCAATTTGCGTGATAAACATGATCCCCTTTCCCGTTCCCAATTTAATTGATGTTTGTCTTAATTTCTCTATGTTCACTATTATTTCTATGATTAGTTGGTCTTGTTATTTTGCTGTTGAATATTATTGCGGTTATTTTGGAAAAGTACGAGGTGTTTAATTGGCCCCCTGATGTTATAGAAAGGTCGAGCAACTTGACACTATTTTTGGAATTAGATATATATATATATTCATGGTGACTTCTTTGATTATTTACATTTGTTGGTGTGATAAGGTGTTGGTGTGATGAGGGGATGTGATAAGGGAGGATAATTGGTTATGATACGGGTGAATACATTGATTGTGATATTGTGAATAGGTGGGATCGGGTTGCACGCCGCAACAAGACAGTGAAAATGGGAAATAATGATGTTTTACTGATTTTTAAACTTTAAAGGATTTGGAAATTCTTTTTTTACTCTACAGATTTTCTTATATTTAGTACATGTGATTATTTTAAAGTAAAGTTTGGAAACTTGAAGATTTACTTGAGTATTGGTTATAGTTGAGACCTGAAAAAGGCGACTGAGTTATTTTATTGTTGTGCAGTATTTGCTCATTTGTTTAGAATTCTTTTCTTGCTTTAGTATTTATTTTGTCACAGGTTATATTGTTAATGCCCCGCCGTAACCTCGTCACTACTTCGTCGAGGTTAGGCTCGGCACTTACTCAATACATGGGGTCGGTTGTACTGATACTATACTCTGCACTCTTTTGTGAAGATCCAGGTACTAGCCTGCAGTAGATATTGTTAGAGCAGCCACCTATTTATTTGGAGACACGAGGTATATATGCCGACGTTCGCAGATCCCGACAATCTTCTTCTATTTCATACACGATGTTTTATTATATTGAGAACAATGATACTATTTCTTTTAGCCCAATATTTATAGTATTCTTTAGTAGTTTGTGAATTGTGACACCAGACTCTAGGGTAGTTTTAGATTATGTATATAATTAGCTTGTGGTTCGTTTTTATTTAATTGTTTATTATTTTATCTGTGAAAATCATTTACATTAATTTTACTTTAAAATTTATTTATTGATGCTTAAGAAAATAATCAGGAAATTAGCTACTCGAATTCTAACATTGGATTGCCTAGCAAGTGTGATGTTAGGCGCCATCACGATCCCTATGGTCGGGAATTTGGGTCGTGAGAGATCATATTTAAGTTCCACTACCTGTCTATATTTGAGATGAAGGGCGTGATTGGTTTAACGGAAAATGTTTTTCGTGGAAAATATTTTCCAAGAAAATATTTTTTTGAAAAACAAGTAGTAATCTTATTCATTTTCGGTGTTTGGTACGCAAATTAAGGAAATTATTTTCTCAAGAGTATTCATAAATAATTTTGATACAATAAACATGAGGCCATAAACTTTCGAACCAACATTCTTCCGAACCCACAAATTTCATAAATTTCTGAACTGCAAAACTTTTAAAACCGCAAAATTTCGAACATGTAAACTTTATAATTTCTAAACCCGTAAATTTCGAAATACATAAAACTCCGAATTCATAACTTTGGAACTTGTAACATTTTGAACCTGTAAGCCGAAAGATGAAAAAGTAAAATTAAAAATACATATAAAAAATTAATTTTTTCGGGGGAAGAGAGGGGGGGGGGGGGGGGGGGGGGGGGGTGGGGTGGTTTTTTAACACGTTTGGGGGGGGGAAAGAGGAAGAC
>ML279231.1:590-12498 GCA_005239495.1 Nicotiana undulata | reverse complement strand
TATATATATATATATATATATATATATATATATATATATATATATATATATAAATGGGCAATAAGAAAGTGAGGTGGCACCTCTCTTAGGCCAAGAAACATATTTTGCTTTTTTCTCCTTTTTTTTGGGGATTTTTCATCATTCTTTCAATTTATTTTATAATAAAATTTAAAAAATTATTTCATTAATCGCAACTCTTTATCTTCATAATTTATACTTTTAATAGTCTCCATAACTTCAATCCCTTTCATATTCATAACCTCCAAAAATTTAATATGTAAGTTATGATAATTTCTCTCATTTTTTTAATCTTCCCCTTCATTTCTCTCATTTTCATAACTCATACTACCTTAACTTCTACTTTTAACAATATCCATAACTCTCATGCTTTTCATATTCATAACCCCCAAATATTTAATTTAAAAATTAAAATACCTTATAATATTCATCTATTTTTTCCTATATTAATTCATAACTTTGTTTCATGAGACCCCCACCCAAGATTATCCTTTCTATTCTTTACCTGAAATAGTAATGTTGTCATATTTACTGCAACATTCGATTCATGTTTTAGTTTGGCTTGAGGAAGAAGGCTCTTGAATAATGATCGACATTGCGGAAGTCGACAAGAACACGAAAAATTATACACTGGTTTGCATNGCAGTGGTGTGGGTGAGGTGCAGAAAAATAAACAGAAATTTAAAAATTTAAAAAAAAAAATTGTGCGTGGGTGGGGGCGGCCGGCCGGGGGGAGGGGGGTGCAGAAAAAAAAACAGAAATTTGAAATTTACAAAAAAAAAGGTAATTTTTTTTTTCGGGGTGGGGGTTGGGGTTGGTCGGTGGTGACGAAAAAAAAAACTTTTTGGATTGAGGGCATGGGGTGGAGTTAGGTGGGTGAGAATGGGGTGGGTTGGTGAGGGTAAGAAATAGGGTGGGGAAGCTTGAGAAGGAGTTTTGGAAAATGTTTTCCCTTCTCTGGATAGAATATTTTCCTCTAATTGTAGGAAAATGAGTTGATGAGGAAAATATTATCCGAAATATTTAAGCCAACCAAACATAAAAAAATTAAAAAATATTTTCTGGAAAATATTTTGCATCATACCAAACACACCCGAAGACTCCTAAAATTACTTGGATGCTATTGCTTCAGTATTTTTGTAGAATCCTTCTGAATTTTGATATTAAAGACTCAGTATTTAGTTAAAAAAATTATTTTCATTAATTAATGAGGTATCAATTCAATAAGGTTTCAATAAGGTATCAGGACTGTAACCGAAGACTAAACCAAATGATATTTTACTTGGTTAATATGCTAAATATAAATGCAAGTAAATAGTATCGTAAAAATTAAAATTAAAATACAAAACAATTTAGGACTTTTTATATAATTTAAATAACAAAAAATTATATAATCTAGATTTGAGTTAATTTTAAAGTCCTAAATATTATAAAAATAATTAAATGATTATTTTGTCTATTGTACACTCTATTTTTAAAAAGTAAGGCTTAGGGTATTGTGAAATAATTATATGACTGTAGCGTATCTCTNTATATATATATATATATATATATATAAATGGGCAATAAGAAAGTGAGGTGGCACCTCTCTTAGGCCAAGAAACATATTTTGCTTTTTTCTCCTTTTTTTTGGGGATTTTTCATCATTCTTTCAATTTATTTTATAATAAAATTTAAAAAATTATTTCATTAATCGCAACTCTTTATCTTCATAATTTATACTTTTAATAGTCTCCATAACTTCAATCCCTTTCATATTCATAACCTCCAAAAATTTAATATGTAAGTTATGATAATTTCTCTCATTTTTTTAATCTTCCCCTTCATTTCTCTCATTTTCATAACTCATACTACCTTAACTTCTACTTTTAACAATATCCATAACTCTCATGCTTTTCATATTCATAACCCCCAAATATTTAATTTAAAAATTAAAATACCTTATAATATTCATCTATTTTTTCCTATATTAATTCATAACTTTGTTTCATGAGACCCCCACCCAAGATTATCCTTTCTATTCTTTACCTGAAATAGTAATGTTGTCATATTTACTGCAACATTCGATTCATGTTTTAGTTTGGCTTGAGGAAGAAGGCTCTTGAATAATGATCGACATTGCGGAAGTCGACAAGAACACGAAAAATTATACACTGGTTTGCATTTCTATTTTCTTAAGATTAAGGTCTCAAGTTGTATCTTTTTCTTCTCTATTTACTTTCTCATGTGTTCTCTTTCGCTTTATTTTCTATCAACTTTGTTTGTCGCAAGTTTGTATTTTTATTTAGACTCAAATTAATTACTTATGAGTTAAACTTTGTTGGAAGTCTGCTAACTACTAACCAATAACATCTCATTGTATAAAAGGGATAAATTTTAAACATTCAAATACGCTCTTCATTAGATATTGTAACGACTCGACCGGTCGTTTTGAGCAATTTTACTTCGCTCGATTGTTTAAGGGCATGAGTAGCTCTGTATGATGTGTTATGACTTATTTGATTCGTCAGTTTTGGTATATCAGGTTATCCGGAATTGATTTGGGAGAATGGTCTCAGCTAGAAGCTCTATATTTGAAAGGTTTGATCAAGTTTTTGACTTCTTAGTAAACGAATTTGGATTTGGATTTTTACGATGCGGTTAGCTTCGTTGGGTAATTTTATACTTAGGAGTGTGTCCGAAATATAATTTGGAGGTCCGTGGTAGAATTAGGCTTGAATTGACGAAAGTTGGAAGTTTAGAACTTTTTAGGCTTGAATTCGAGATTGATTTGGTGTTTTGGTGTAGTTTTGGGTGTTCCGGAGGTTCGACCAAGTCCGGGTAGTGATATATGATTTATTGAAATTATTGGTTGAGGTCCTGAGGGCCTCGGATGAGTTTCAGATAGGTTTGGGCTGTGTTGCGCTCGTTTTTCTTATGTTTCGACGCCGTTTTCTTCAAGCATAAATGATATCATATTGAACAAATGAGCTCCGATTTCTGTTTTGATTGAAGCATTAGATCTGTATCGTAATTACGGAGCCATAGCAAAAAGAATCGTTGAATTTGGACATCGTATGAGGATTTTATAGTTATTTTACTAAGAATTAGGTTGCCAGATTTTTCAGATTAATTACGAAATTGCTACTAACAACGTATTTAAAAATCTGTACTATTTGCAAATATTAAAACATATATATCTCCATCATTATAAGGTCAAATTAAGTGTTTCAAAAGCCTGACTTGACTAAAATTTCACAAAGAATCAATTAGAGGCATAAAAAATGAGTTTTGAGATCATTTGGCACAAGAAATAAGGCAGAATAGTTGGCAGAAAATATATAAAATTAGGGTTATTCATTCGGTCATATTTTGATTTAGGGAGCCCGGATTTGGGCGATTTTGGAGGCGATTTTCACCATATAGATTGGGTAAGTGTTCTCTACTCGGTTTTGGTTATATTTCATGAATCCATCTTCGTTTTTGGGATTTGATTGATGATTTCAAAGTGAAACTGAGGGAGTTAGGGTTTGAGTTTTGGAGAGTTTTAAGTGAGGATTTGAGGGATCAAATGGAGTCCGATTTTGATAAATTTTATATGGTTAGACTCGGGAGAGGACGGGGATTTGATTTTGCTATTTTTGACTGAATTCGAGACATGGGCCCGGGGGCCGGGTTTTGGCATATTTCGGATTATTGACATATTTTGTAGTTTTTATTGTGGAATTCGATTCGTTAGCCTATGTTGCTAGTAGTATTCTGATTTTGGTTAGATTTTGAACTTTTGGAGACCGAGTCCTGAGACGAGGGCATCCCGGAGTAGGATTTTACGCTGTTAAGGTAAGTAACAGTTTTAACTCTGGCTTTGAGGGTATAAACCCGGAGAATTTGATATCATGTGATTGTTTGGAGGTGATACCCACGCTAGGTGACGGGCGTGTGGGTGTATACCTCGAGGGATGGAGACTTGGTCCGTCTTGTGTGGCCTAATGGCTATTGTCTGTGGTTATGTGTTAATTTGTTGTTGAACTTGTTTGCCTTCATGTTAGAGATCATGTTTAGGCTTTATTCATGCTCACATTATTTGTACTCAGTCATAAAAATTATTGTAGTTGTTTACCTCAATCTCTATTATTTGCTAATATGCTATGATACTTGATGTGGGCCGTGTTTCCTTATTTGGTAATGATGATGAGGCTAGTGAGGTACATGATTGAGGGAGGTCAATGGCTTGGTTGTGAGGATATTAATATCATAGCGCGTTAGCTGACCGTGCGGGTCCAGGTATTGATACCATAGCACGTGAATTGCCCGCGTAGCATGTGAGCTGACCGTGTGGATCCAAGTAATGACATTATGGCATGTTAGTTGTCAGTGCTTAGAGCTTGGGCTTTGGGATCCCCTCCGGAGTCTGTACACACCCCAATGAGCGCAGAGTGTTGGGTGTATTGAGTGTTGAGTGCTGAGTGTGAGTGCTGAGTGATGGAGTGACATTGCTGTGAGGTTGCATTTACTTTTGTTGTTGCTGCATTCATCTGTTAAATTTCTTTGTGGCATTTACTGAGTTATGGAATTTACCTGTTTATTCCTGTTATTTTTGAATTGTGAAAATAAATAATTAGACTGTTTTGCTTAGCTCGTCACTACAACTTAGTTCCTTAGTTATTGTTGTTACTACTGAGTCGGTTGTACTCATACTATACCCTGCACTTTATGTGCAGATCCAGGTGAGTTAGAGCGCGGCGATCGTTGAGTTCAGGCCGTCTATCTTTGGAGATTGCAAGGTAGCTGCTAGCGTCTGCAGAACCTTGTTACTCCTTTTGTCATTTCTTCTTTTGGACAGTTAGGCAGTTTATATATCTTAGTTTATAGTTTTAGACGCTCATGACTTAGTTACACCTCGATGTTTGGGGCTAGCTTCCGTATCTTTATATGAATTATATTTAGAGTTGATTTAGTTTATGAGAAATTTAAATGTTGATATTGTTTTATTAAATTCTTAAAATCAATCAATAGTAATATTTCGGGAAGTAGGCTTGCCTAGTAACACGATAGGCGTCATTACGACCATGTTGGATTTTGGGTCGTGACAAATATTTTGGCAACACTTCTTATTTCATTTAGCGAGTAAAAAGTGTTAGAGCTAAAAGTCACAGAGCAGGCATAGGTTCTTCTTGTTGAGTCATTGGCATGTGTTGTTTCTTGTAAAATAGAAATTATTTTCTACTTCATTCTCCTTGTAATTTTTATAAAGTAAGTAGTTATTTTATTCGAATGATTGGAACATGTATCATGTGTATGGAAAAATAAATTAAGTTATGTTGTTTACTTTGTAACTTTTGATTCTTTTGAAGTATTGTGATAATTGTCTTTCTTTTTGAAAGTTATGTTTTGATTTTCTTTTTTGAATTGCCTATTATTTGTAAAACAAAAAAAAAAATTAATTTTGTTGAGAGGATACAAATAATTGAGATTATGAAGTGAAGTACTCTGTTCTCTTGGAATGGAGAATATTAGATGGAAACTAATGAATAGAAAAGAAAAGACAAAGATGAAGGCCAAAATGGCATAACGAGAAGGAGTAGAAAAAGAACACACTGCAATTTCTACATATTTCTTTTGTTTTATTTTCTCTTCGTTATTAATTTCTTTACTTTTATTTCATATTTCTTTTATTTGAATATGAGAAATTTTAGCAAAGCCGATGTTTTACTATCTAATGAAAAAATTATCTATTTACATGCCTCTAACATATAATTGTACTTAAAAAATCATGTATTAACCTCTCACTTTTTCTTCATTTATTATAATATATGTAAGTGAAATATTTTTCTTAATAATCCTTTCTCTTTTATTTCCTTTTTAAAAAGGAAATAAAAAAAAATACAGTAACGTAAAATCTAATTCTAAATAAAATGCTAAGTATATGATTTATCAATATATAGAATTATCTTTTTATCTCTCTCATCCACTATATGTCGTTATGTTTTCTTTTTTTATTTAGTGATATTTCTTATAATCGCTTCGCGCAAAAAATTCACTAGTCATAAAATAAATCAGAAAAGCTACTAGAGTGCCAAGAAATCAGGAATGGTTATGGTGACTAAATTAACTTTTGATAATCTTATTAACTTTTAATTAAACGCAACTCAAACAACAACTCATAATTGACCCACGTTATCAATTATGACAAATCACACTCCAAAATTAGGAAGCAGCCTGTATTAAAGGGTAAGGATAAAAAAGCAAGAATTCAATGGACTTCATATATATATATATATATATATATACATATGTGTGTTTGTGTGTGTCTGCGCGTGTGTGTCAATTAAAATAAAATAGATTTGGATAAGGTAAACACATAAAGGAATATAATTACATTATTTGGAATTGCTATTTACACGAAATAAAGTGAATCACAAAATCACAAGGTAAGATTCATTTAATTAAGAATTACCTGTAAGAACTCATTTTCTTTTAGTACATGTGCATCGTAGAAGAAAAATATTTAAAGTAGATTAATATTTTATTTAATTATAATATATTAATCTTAACTATATCCCAAAGGTATCATTTAAATTGTTAAAAAAAAATGTAACTTTAGTTGTGTGGTTAAAATTGAGGTAGCTAGCAAAATTATTAAGCAAATTACGATCCAACTGTTTTATACTCCCTCCGGTCCACAATAAGTGACCAATTTTCTTTTTTTATTTTGGTCCACAATAAGTGTCATTTATATAATCCAGAAAGAATTGAATTTATTTTTACAAAATAACCCTTATTTACATATTCCTAAAATGTTTTCTTACTCCTCACATTAAATATTTACTTAAGGGTAGTTTAGTCATACTAGGTATTTTTGTATAAAATTTATTATTTTCTTAATGGGCGTGCTAAAAGTAAATTGATCACTTATTGTGGACCGGAGGGGGTAAATTGGTAACTCCCAAAAGTTAGAATATATTGGTTGTTAATAAATTATCATGTATTAATTTGTCACTGTGTAACTTTAGGTAGGTAGAAGTTGATGGTGATGTGAGGATTTATTATGTTGAGATAATAATATAATATATTTTTGTAATTTAGATTAAGATATTACTAAATATATTTTTATTTGTTATTACTCTATATAGTATGACTTCACTCAGTTTCAATATAGATAAGATAGTTTAACTTCGCTCGAAATTTAAGAACGAAAAAGAAAACTTTTGAAACTTATGATCCTAATAGTTTTGTGGGGCCGTGATATTGCATGAGTGTAAGAACTTCTCATTATATGTAAAATGAGTAAAATAAAAAATTTAAAGTTAAATTATTTTCAAATACAAAAATATGTCATTCTTTTGGAACATACTAATAAGAAAATATTTTATGTAAATTGAAAGGGAAGGACTATTTATTTTGAATCATATTGTATTTTTATTTGTTTATATCACCGATTATATATGGGGTTATAATATTTAAGTTTATGTCAATAATTATTTATATTTTTTGTTCTTTTTAATTTATAAAATTTAACAGGATCATAATATTATCCGCACATCGTGAATGTGCTAATACTAATTAGGATGACTACAAATAGTTCCTTTAATTACCTTCACATAGAGGGAGCATTTTACAGAAAATTGTAGAAAACAGAAAATGGAAATAGATTTAGAACAAGTCAATTAGCAATGTGAAATTTGAAGACCTACTCCTTCCAATTTGTTGAGTCTCCTAGCACTTCTAGTCTTCAATGTTTGTTGAGAATTGAGATGTAAAATCCTTTTCTTACCGTGGAAATAAAACTCCATGGTAAAGTTTTTATTTTATTACTTGAAAAGGTAAAATCCTTATGTCATGAAGAAAATAATAAAGTTTTTATTTTATTAATTGAAAAAGCCGAATGAGGAACACAAGGAAATAATGAACTAATACTTAAATGCAACTTAACAATGATGGTAGTATTCTTGTGGTAAATAAGTTTATATAAAGAAAAAAGTCAAGTAATGTAATGCTATACAATTTTTATAATTAGCATAAATAAAAGGTTCAATTTCTTCTAGATTTGTTCAAGCGAGTGAGTAATTAAGTTAAATTCTCTCTCTCATTAGTCATTAATTTCTAAATGTATCTACCCTATTGGTAATTGGTATAGTACCTAGCTGCCATTAATAAAATAATCAAAATGTGTGCAGAGTGCTCCCACAATATCACAATGAAATACAACGTCTAGAAAGAGCAGTTAATATGGCAAAACATAGTGTTCATCTTCCTTTTCTCGTTTGTGAGGTATGAACGAAAAATAAAGAGTTATTTTCCGAAAATAGAGAAGTCTTGCTTCAGTTTCTCACAAACTAAAAATTCTAAAATTTCTCCGTTCTTTTCATTGTTTTTTCCAAAACAAACCTAAGTGTCATGTGCGACATGTTACAGATAGTGTTAAAGATAAGTATTTATACAACTTAGTTGAACCTAATTTGAGATTGAAGTGTACTGATCGATATATAACTTACCTATTACTATGAATATGATTTTGAGTTTGTACTTAAGATTGAAAAAGGGAAAGGGAGCTTTCAAGTAATGATAAAGTTGTCTTTGTGTGACCTATATGTCACATATTCGAACTGGGAAATTAGCTATTGATGATTGCATCAGGTTTGCCTGCCTACTCACCGCTTGAACTGTGACTTTTTCCCGAATCAAATGTAAACGTGGGATAATTCGTGCACCAGCTACCTTGTAATAGCACATGGTTATCATGTTTTACTCTGTGAAATCAGTTTTCCACTTTTGGTTGTCATAACTGTTAAAATTACACTAAATGGTGTGATAAAAACTCTGGAAAAATTACTATCATATATCAATTGGTCCATACATCCCATGCGAAAATAGCCCACATTTGAAGCCCTTTCCTGGTTTAGCCCAGGTTGTATATGTTTTGAAATGTTGTTTTTACCCGGTAGCCCACAAATATTATTAACGATTGTTTTAGTTCTCTTTTAAATTTTTGTCTCTCTTTGTTCTTCTCACGTTTTTTCACAGAAGTACGAAAGCAACCGTCCTCCATTGTTGCATCTCAAGTAATTTTTCGAGCTTTACTCTTATTTTCAGGTAATTTTCGTTTCATTTTATGCTTTAACCACTGTTTTGGTTTTAAATTTTGTTTTATTTTAAATTTTTTAGCTTTCTGATTTTGATTTTTTTTTACAATGTTGTTGTGTTTTCCATTCGATTTTGTGTTCCTTCTATCTTCGTTCTGGGCCTAAACTTGGTGTTTCAGTTTGCATGCTTTATTATTTCGACTTTTAAGGTAGAATTTATTTTTTGAGTTTTATTACAATTTGGGAAAATTGGCATCTTCTTTGTGTTCATGGTCTTCGTTTTTTATTTGATTTTTGTGTTTTCCTTCACTTTTCTTCACTTTTGTTTGTACAAAAAGCGTTCGAAAATGCATGCTTCTAAAAGTCGTATGAAGGTTGCTGGAAAAAGTGTTAAGCTTGATTTTGCAAAAACATTGAGGGACTTGCCCTCAACCCCTGATTCTAAAGCGAATGAGCATGTCCAAGCCCCCGATGATGATGATTTTGAGCCTCCTGCTCCTACAAAAAAGTCACAACAAGAGAGCAGTCGAATGACTCGTTCGCAGACGAAGAATACTCCTACTCCAGTTAACATTGTTAGAATAACGAGTAAGAAATGTGAGAGACATGAAAAATCTAAAGAAAAGCTGAAATTTGATTTGATTGATGAAGATGATGTAGGCCCTAACGTTAAACCGAAAAAGAGAAAGATCGAGGACTTTAAGCATAAAAAGAGAAAGATCGAGGACGTTAAGCATAAAAAGAGCAAGATCGAGGATGATGGTTAGAGTGGTCTTGATTGCATATCCAAAGAATAAAGAATTGCTACTCGCCGCAAATTGAAGGAGAGAAAAGCTAAACTGAAGGTATTCCCTGTGTTGCTATTAATTTTATACATCCTTATACAATTTCATACGAAGTTATACAACTGTTTATACATCTTTATACAAGTATTGCTACACTGATTTATACATGTTTATACAATATTTTAGTATAGTTTTTGTTCCTGATTTCTTTCTTGTTGTTTTTCGATATGCAAGGTTGGAGACTTCTATATACAATCAGCTGATCATTTCTATAACAGGATTAGTTCCATACCGAGACTGATATTGTCAGCATTTTGAAGCAATGTTTGACTGACATGCAGCTTCAAATGTTCTGTGCTAGCTATTTTGACTACTTCTTGGACCTGCCTCAATTTAAAATTCAAAATCAACTTATTCATTGTATACTATTGAGGGAAGTCGCCTCAGGGTGGGAAAGGGAGTTGTGGGTTAAAATTAATAGTTGTTTGCTGCGGTTTGGAATTGGAGAGTTTGCTGTTATCACTAGTTTGAAGTGTGTGGAAGAAAACGCCACTGTCTATGACAAACCAGATGTCAATAGGTTGCTACAAGAGTATTTTCCAGGAAATGAAAAAGGGTTATAACGAGGGGCCGGCTTCTTGATCGCTTCAAGAAAAAGGACTGGAAGTTGGACGAAGATGCGTTCAAGATGACCTTGATGGTGTTTGTCCATCATTTCATATTCTCAGATGCCAACAATCATGGTATCAACAAAGATGATTTTGATATCATTGAAAGTGGTCGATATCAGACGTATGCTTGGGGAAAAAAGTCATTTGATGATATTTTAAAGACAATGAGGGACAGACATTGTGACTATGTGACATTGTATAGGCTCGGAGGTTTGCCACTTGCGTTACAAATATGGTTTTTTGAGTGTTGCTCTATGGTTGACAAGCATCTAGCTGTCCGCGTTGGCACAAATGTGCCACACATACTTAATTGGAAAGTCACTGAAACTCCAACATATGCGGATTTGACTGTCGGGGTGATCTTGTCTAGCATTGACAAGGTAAACATTTTGTACCATAATACTTCTTCGTATATGATATCAATTTTTCTGTAAGTATGTATAATTATGAATATGTCGCAATTTCCTTTTTTTTACTATTGTAATCCAGTTTTTCTTATTGTAGTTGAACTATAGGAACATTTCCTCAGAATATGAAGCAACAATCTAAACGACCTTATCCTCAGAATACGGAGCAACAGCCTAAACCGAGTTATGATCCTTCGGCGCGCATTGATCTGTTGAATGTTGAAGTTGAGAAGTGCTGTTGGAAAGTGTCACGACCCAAATTCCCACCCTTTGGGCCGTGACTGCGCCTAACGTTGAACCCGCTAGGCCAGCCAACGTATAACTTGCAATAGTAATTTATAATCATTTAATACTGAACGAAACGATGGTTCGTCACTTTTAACAAATTTCCAACAAAATTCTGTAAACATTTTCTTAATAAAGATACGGAAAACCTTAAGCATGCGAAGAATAAAGACATGATAAACTTAAACAACGTAACACTTCCCACACTGGTAACTCTCAAACTTTACTGGGCCTTTCAAATCCCATCAATTGTTTCACAGCAGAGAAATAATAACAATATCTTAGAAAAACTCAAAACGAAATGATAGGATATCTACCACGAACAATCCCAAAACCGGGGTGTCACAATCTCACGGACTAACTACTGGGATACTAAATACAAGTCTGAAAATGAAAATACTACACTGTCTTGGAAATAATAAGAAAGACAATGAAACGATAAAGGAGAGAAGCCTCGGGATCCACGAACGCCAGTGTATACCTCGAGCTCTGGTGTGGACTGAAGGTAACTCCCTCAGAACGCTCCACGGGGTCCGGTAGCAGGGTCTGCACAACACAAGGAAGTGCAGTGTAGTATCAGTACAACCGACCCCATGTACTGAGTAAGTGCCAAGCCTAACCTCGGCCGAAGTAGTGACGAGACTAGACTTGACTTAAACGATAACATGTCCTATTCTACC
>MDKH01042998.1:0-31408 GCA_005239495.1 Nicotiana undulata | reverse complement strand
GGGCTCATTGTATCATTGAAGAGAACACAAGAATATTATTTTTCTCCCGTGATTTCTCACAGTGTTCTTTGATATTCTCTGTGTAATGAATTAATTGTCATTCTGGAAGTGATACATTTAGGGTATTTCATGATGTAGATTGTTATTGATTATTCGTCCGGTTGAGAATCATTTGTTAAGGTTATACCTCGGAGTGAGATTGGTTATAGTTGAGTCCCTTGCCGGGATGGTAGAAAGCTTGTTGATTATTTCCGTGCATTTGAGGTTTCTTCTTATTATCCTTCCTGTCAATTGTTGCTTTTACATATGTTATGCACGACGGGACATTCCGTGCCGAGTGATTGTGAGGTTATGCGCGAGGGGACATTCTGTGCTGAGTGATTATTTATTATTTATGCACGAGGGGACATTCTGTGCCGAGTGATTGTGAGTTTATGCACGAGGGGACATTCCGTGCCGAGTGTTTGTGAGGTTATAGCACGAGGGGACATGCCGTGCCGTTTCTGTTTATTAACTTGTTCAGAGCTGTTAATTCCTGCTGTTACTTATACATTTCAATTGTTCCTTGTTCCGTTGCTTCAGTTAGTTGTTGCCCTTTTACCCCCAGCATGTTCCCCCGTAGTTGTATTACTTGTTTATTTCCTGTCGTTATTTCCTGTTATATTATTGAACTGCACAGGTGTTATTTGTTGTCGTGTCCTAGCCTCGTCACTACTTCGTCGAGGTTAGGCTCGGCACTTACTCAGTACATGGGGTCGGTTGTACTGATTCTACACCTGCACTTCTCTATGATGTGCAGATTACAGCGCCGGACCCATTGGACACTGAGCGAGGGAGTATCCTTCAGTCCACGGTGACACCGAGGTAGTCCTGCAGACGTCCGCAAGCCTTGGCGTCACCTCTTACCATTTTCTCTCATTTTCTGTCTTATTTCAGCAGTTCCAAGACAATTGTATCTACTTATTTCAGAACATTGTATTTAGTAAACTCTTAGACTGTTCGTGAGATTGTGGCACCGGTTTCTGGGGTTGTACTTAAATAAAATTATTACGGGACTTCTATTGAATTCTTGAATTTTGTATTACTTCCGCATTTTTATTATAATTGTTCTAGTTATTTTTGGTTATTTAATTGTTAATAAGTCAATTTAAATCAAAATGTTGGCTTGTCTAGCGGGTTCAACGTTAGATGCCATCACGGTCTGAAAGTGGGATTTCGGTTCGTGACATATACATGCCAGCATCCACAAGCCTCGGAGTCCCCCTACCTAGGCTATTTTATTTCTTTATCCTTTATTAGACACTAATTTATAGGGATATTTAGCATCACTTCATAGAGCTTGTGACTTATATTTCGCCAGGTTTTGGGCAATTGCATATGTACTGAGTTGCGGAGATTTTTCTTATATCAGTTGTTGAATTTTGAGACTTTAAATTATTGTTTCAGTTAATTCCGCATGTTTGTTAGACTTAAATAGTCTTAGAGACTAGGTGTCGTTACGACATCCTACAGAGGAAAATAGAGGTCATGACAATAACGTGCTGCTCTCATAGAAGTAGAGACAGAGCCAGGATTTTAGCGTTATAGTTTTTGTATTTTGGAACGACTTCAAGTGTCAATAACTGAGTTCTAAATTTAATATTTGTATGTATTTAATAAATTTTTAAATACAAATATACTATTTGAACAAGATTATTGGGTTCGTCCAAACTTTTAGCTCCTCCCTTATATATGTACAAGCCATGTGAACGAATTTTAAAACTCGATATCGCACAGATCAATTGCAAGGGGACTTTCAATGTTCAGAATACAGACAAATTATAACCCTAGGAAATCAGATGAATGATTTATATACAGAAAACAGGAGAGATAATTATAGAATTTAAAAGAGTACCATGCAAGAATTTCCTTCACAAGTTGTTGGCATTGGTTGCTTCTCAGCCATGTATTTTCCTTAGGCACATGCTTCACTTGAATGAGATGGTCCCCATCATAATTAATACTCGTCCTACTTAATTTTGTTATCGTCCATACTGCATGTAGTATTTGTAAGGCTGAAGTTTCGGTTGCGTTAGTGCAGTTTTCTTTTTTTCAAAAGTTTGGCCATGGCACTGATAATAAGATCAGTTCTTCATCTCTTATTTATTTCCTTGATCAGTTTCGTGGTTCTTCAGCAGAAAAGTGATGCTGAAGAAGAAGTACTAATGCTTCAAAAACCACGATTGATAAATTGCAAATTTGATAAAATATATCAGTTGGGTGACTCATTTGCAGATACAGGCAACTGCATCAGAGAGAGAATTTGTGGAGCTCATACTGTATGTGGAAGACTTCCTTATGGAATGAATTTTTTTCAGAATGCAACTGGACGTTGTTCTAATGGCATGCTCATGATTGATTTCATAGGTTTGATATATACTTCATTCTCTGTCACTATTTTTTCAGATTTAACTACGTGCATGTAAATATCGTATTGTGGAATTATTTATCTAGTCTAGAAAATAATCAGATAACCTGCTCTAACAAATGTTAATCAGGCACATGCCTTTTTATCCGCGGACCTAAAATTAGTGGAACTAGTCTTAGATTATGCGCATTGTGCACGAGCCTTGCTTGAAAAGTAAAAGTTTCAAAATAATCTCATAAGCATTATCTTAAAATTCTGAGTTATGCAAATAAAAGTCAACAAAAAAAGAAATATAAAATCAAGAGGATGATGATTGTCGATTTTATGTAACTAACTCAATAAAAGAAGAAGCTCTGCCCTAAAGAAGTTCTCAAAGTTTTAATTTTAATTAGCTAAAATAATTATTAATTATAATTATGATTTTATCTTACATAAATACATTATAAATTAGCAAGTTTTACGCTGACTGGCTACCTACCATAATTGTCCTCCTTTACGCTAGCTTGAGACAGCCAATGTAAACAAGCTCACGAAAGCGGAATTAGGATTGAGGCGTAATTGCTGTTGCTATTGTTATTGACATAAAAAGCATTTATGAAAGGTTAAAAAATTGATGCTAACTCATATTACAGTTTTGTATTTTTTAGTATTATATATATATATATATAACGCTTACTTGCTCATACGGCCTTCACTACTAAAAAACTTGTTAAGAATGTCCACGAAAATCGGTCGAAAATTGAAAAAAAAACAACTGATTTCTGTCCATTTTTAATTAGTCGGAAAAATGATGGTCGCTAACGTGTTGCGACCGAAATTATAAATAAATAACAATTTTATTTAAATATATAATTATTTAAAAATTGTAATAAATTGTTAATTTATGTAAATAAATTTAAATTCAAAATTTCAGACCAAATTCGGTCAGAAAATTCAAAAATCTGGAGATTTCATTCGAAATTTTTGACCGAATTCGGTCGGAACTTTTGAATTTCTGTGCAAAAAAATGTTGTTTCCGACCCATTTCGATTGGTTTTCTGGGTAAAACTGGGCTGAAAATGCCTGCTTTTAAGCTACACCACCTGCCAATTACAACCAATATCCATCCTATAATGGCAACTTACATTGATGCCATTCAATCATAATTAACCAACAACAACCACAATTAACTAACAACAACAACAACAATTAACCAACAACCACAACGATGCTAATAACAACAACAACGCCAACCACAACAACATAACAAAATAGTATCAACAATACAATCATCATTCAAAACTAGTCTCAACTAAATATTGACAAGTTCAATACTTTGTTTAGCAATACACACCATTCAATGAGGGTTTTATATTGCATCATCTCCATCTTCACTACTAGAACCTTCATCGTCGGCATGGTTCGAAGGATCACGACGAGAAGGATTAGCACATGGGGAAGGCTCACGAGACCGGGAAATGGAGAAAGCACCACTAACAAGAAGATTGGCCAGCTGACATTGAAGGAGATTAAATTGTTTGTCCCTCTTTTTTAGCTGAACTTGAAGGGTACCAAATTGTTCATCTCTCTTCTGTTCTTTAGCCTTTGTCTCTTCAAGCTCTGCTGTCAGCTTTGCGATCTTCTGTCCATAGACGAGATAGTTGACCTATCAATTACCTCTCCTTGCGCGAAAGTTCCTAT
Source organism: Nicotiana undulata (assembly GCA_005239495.1). NCBI lineage: Eukaryota > Viridiplantae > Streptophyta > Magnoliopsida > Solanales > Solanaceae > Nicotiana > Nicotiana undulata. The sequence continues at coordinate 27,321 of MDKH01042998.1, read as the reverse complement.
ACCGTCGACCTATCAATTACCTCGCCTTGCGCGGAAGTCCCTATACCTTGCAATCCAAACCCTGTAACTGTAAATGTTTTTACACCATATACTGACATTATAAATATTTTTACACCATCATTAAATTTTAAGTTGTGATAGGAGTAGGTGAACTATCATTTTTGCTAGGTTACTTATTAATAACTTATCAAATATATATATATATATATACACTATTTTTAAAATAATTTAAATATTATTTTTGCGCTATACATAGAACTTATATAAACACTCTACTCTGTTCATTCAAACCTTTTACCAACGGAGTGCATCCCAAATTATCCTCTCAAAAGGTGTAAGACTGATTTTGCTGTATATGCTTTCTTTTCTTTTTCACACAGCGCTGGAGTCTGGTCTTCCTCTTCTAAATCCCATCAAGGATCAAACTGCAAATTTTAGACATGGTGCAGATTTTGCAGTGGCAGGATCTACTGCTTTACCAGCTGAAATTCTGGAAAATAAGAACATGGTTAATCCATCAACTAATAGTTCATTAAGTGTACAACTTGATTGGATGTCTTCTCATTTCGAAAACACCTGCTATACTGGTAATTAAATAATTAATTTGCTAAATACTTCCAAGTTCCTAGGAAATATGTAATTAATAATCTATCTAATCTAACGGAAGTTGAATTGATGAATATTTTTTGCTTGCTAGATCGCCCAGACAAATTGAACAAGTCTCTTTTCCTAGTTGGAGAAATAGGAGGAAATGAATGCACTCATGGCTTATTGGAAGGTAAAACGATGGAAGAGTCGCGAAGAATGGTGCCAGAAGTTGTTGAGGCCATCATTCATGGTGTTAGAGTGAGTTTTTTTATTTCATACAGTATTTATTTTTTATTTATTATACGTCTAGCCCACTAGTGATTTATTTACTTACATACTCAGTAGGGTGTACATGGACCGGGTTGGTTCCAAACCAAATCAAACCAATTATATCGGTTTGGATTGGTTCGATTTTGTCGGGTTTTCGGCCTTTTTTGTTTCATGAATAATATTCCAAACTTACTTTGTTAAAGTTATAGATAAAGTTTTGATAAATGAATATATGTTTAGTAAATATTGAAAAAGTTGACAAACACATGATCTATTAAAATATTCTAATGGGAGAATTTTTTTAGTAATACATGATAATTATTTTCATAGTCGTCTAACAATAATTTTCGTTAATGTACGCTTTTTAGGTTATTACATGAGAGGATCCCAAATATTTCAATATTTGTTTAAAGAAATTTTAATATTGTTAAATGGACCTTGTGCCTAACTCAACCCCAAAAGCTAGCTCAAGAGGAGATGATTGTCCAAGTCCATATAAGGAGACCACCCACTCCCTTTGAGGTTGATGTGGGACTCAACACCCCCTCTCACGCCCAAGACTGGACATCTGGAGCGTGGACAATTATGGGGGCCCAACATCGAAAAATCAGGATGAGTCCTGCTCTGATACCATGTTAAATGGACCTTGGGCCTAACTCAACCCCAAAAGCTAGCTCTAGAGGTGAGGATTGCGCAAGTCCATATAAGGAGACCACCCACTCCCTTTGAGGTCGATGTGAGACTCATCAAATATAAAGTCTTAAAAATATATATAAAAATTATATATTTATATGTCGGTTTTGTTCGAATTTTTTTACTCAATACCAAACCAAGTCAAATCAAACATAGTCAGATTTTTTAATCGATTTGATTTGATTTTTCGATTTGAACACCTCTGTGGGATTTGACTAGGGTGTCACTTTTATATACTTATTACCTATTGATTTGTTTACCTCTTTCAGAGGGTCATTAGTTTTGGGGCTACTCGAATTATAGTTCCTGGCAATTTCCCAAGTGGTTGTTTTCCAATTATGCTAACCAAATTCAAGACGGACAATTCAAGTGCTTACGATGAGCACCATTGCTTGAAAGATCTCAATAATTTAGTAATCTTCTTCAATGATCATTTGCAAAAAGCCATTCAAGAGCTAAAGAAAGAGTACCCAAACATTACACTCATTTATGGTGACTACTACAATGCCTATCTCTGGATTTTACAAAATGCCGCCAGTCTTGGTAAGTGATGCTCAAAATACCTACTCCTCATTCTTATGTGTTTACAAGCAAGTATATATATTTACAAACTTTCTTTTCAGGATTTGACAAAAACGCTCTACAGAAAGCTTGCTGTGGAATAGGAGGAGGCGACTATAATTTTGACATACATAACAAAAAAAATTGTGGTGCTCCGGGAGTCTCGGTTTGTGTTGACCCGAGTACTTATATCAGCTGGGATGGAATTCATTTGACGCAAGAAGCATACCGTTGGTTGGCAAGATGGCTAATTGATAATAATATCTTACCCCAATTGAACTGCCAAGCTTAAGTGTATGAATCAGAACGCATATTCAAAATAAGCGCTCTTTCTGTTTACGCAACGCAGTGCCGATTTAAGACATTATTGAGATGATTGATTGACGACATTATTGAAGCCCTATTGAAATGGCAAGTGCATTAAATTAATCAACATTATTCTCCTGAATGCTATTCTTTTTTATTCTCTACTTCTCTCAATGTGAAAAAATCAAATAGCAAGTGTGTGCTTTTCTCTTTTTGTGTTTTGACTGTTTGTGTTTCATAATATTAAGGGGTTCATGTCCAACGTTCAGACGTGTCTAGAAATCAAATTTATTATTGTAAAATGTTGTGCCATATGAAGTCAATCGTATCAATCAATGAAGCCGGACAACATTACACTCTCAATGTTTAGATTATACAGATTATTGTAAATATCAATAGGAAAATCTTTTCATAAATTATTTATAGGAGTAAGAAAAAGGGGTAGCTTTCTTGAACGTGTACTATACGAAATACTCTTTAAATTGTTAGTGCTTCATGCAAGCAAATCTTACTGTCATTTAGGTAAGCCGATTATTATTACTATTATTACTATTACTATTACTACTACTACTACTATTACTATTACTATTACTATTATTATTACTATTATTATTATTATTATTATTATTATTATTATTATTACTATTACTATTATTATTACTATTACTATTATTACTATTACTATTATTATTATTATTAAAATATTTTCATCGTGAGCTTTCCGTAGGAAAAAAAACTATACCAATAAACTTGTTATACGAGATTGCATGTGTAGTATTTAGCCCGTAAACACTAAATTCAGAGACTTATCGGGTTCTCCTTTGTGCGAAAACTGCAACAACTGCAATTATCTTACCGGGCATCGAAAATCCTCGCGAAGCGGATGAATTTCATTTGTCCACAGCCTACTATTCATTTCTAAAATGCAGTGAATCAATCCTAGCCGCCCGGCCCCTCTTATTAATTAGTAAGTCTCCCAATACCTGTAGTGGTGTTTATATAAACTGTACTACTTAACACAAGAAGCATATAATGGGCTGGCAAAATGGCTAATTGGTGATATGTGTTGGTAAAAAAATAATTAATTAGCGTTGAAAAATAAGATGAATGAAAAATATAAATATTCTTCAGGCTGAGACGCGAATATCTCGTTTTTTTTAAGGAAATTCAAGCTCACTGCGATAGCATCTTCACCAGTCCCGCAATAATGCTCCTGACTTGTTCCCTCCAGAATACAATAGTCCGACAACGCCGTACTCGAACAAACTCTGGACAAGTTGTTGAGTCCAAAGCTCCACCAAAACGAACACCTTCCTTCAACAAAATAACATCCTCTTTTGGGAGAATAAGTTGGAGGCTTAGATTTTCTCCTTCTCTTAACTCCCTTTTTCACTATCCTAATTTCACATTTTTCATGCACACAACAATACTTTTCTCATACCAAACACAAGGACGAACCACCACTATTTATATAGGTTCTCTTCTATAAAATAAATATAAAGGTAGTGAGATAATAAAATTGTAGAACATGGTTGGTGGTTATAAAATTTAATTTTTAGTGGGTAACTAGGGTAGTCATGGCATCAATGGTTTCATGAGTTACACCAAAGTAATGACCACTTTCTTACCAATTTATTATCACTACCTCACAAGAAATAATGCACTTTAATATTATAATTTTAATATTAAAATTCACTGACACCAATATTCCCACACTCATTTTAATATTAAAATAAGAGAGTTTTCTAGTTGAAGGAAGACTATTATGCATAATTAAGGTGTGCTCTGCATTGAACCTCTACTTAATAAAATAGTAATCTCTACTCTAGAGTCGTAGTGGTCTCATACTTGAACTAAGACTGCTTAAGAAAAATAAAGTATCACTGCTTACACATAATAATCAAGGCGTTGACATGACCTTTATTAACCATCACATTATGGCCTTGTGCTTTCGCGATTTTCATGAGCGTTTTTAAGAATAAGCTCCATTCTCATAGAAAGTGGCCTACTTCCACACTCACATAGGTTAAATTCGTCAAGGGTGCTCCTGTAACTTTAACACCCCACTCATACAAGCTACAAAATTCCATTAAAAGCTAATAAAAACTCAACCTCTCAAATCTTTACAGGATAAATGCATTCACACCATATGGACCTAAATAATAATAAATATAATAGTGCATTTCATTACAAGTCATCATATGATTCGTTCTTCCCATTGAACCTGGTTATAGGATCTCTAGTCCCAAGTTGGGTTTCCTCATATATGACTTATGAGTTTATGGCCTTCAATCCATTCCCCTCGATGTGCTCCAGACCCTTCTGTGGCCAAGACCCTAGACAATGGATCTGCAAGATTATTACAAGATTTAACATAATCAACATTAATGGTACCATTTGTCAAATATGATCTCATAGTACTGTGTTTTCTCCTTTAAAGGTCTGGATTTATCATTGTAATACCAATAACATCAGTACTATCACAATAAATTAAATAGGAAAAATTAGTTTTTCAAAATAAAAAATTTGAAATAATAAATCTCTCAAGCAATTCGCTTTCTCACTAGCAATTGTTCAGCCTCAATGATAAAGTTAATTATTGTTTGATTTTTTTTATTACCAACAAATAGAACAACTTCCCAAAGTGAAAATATAAGTTGTAGTAGAACATGAATTATCAGATAAAATATTTCAATCCACGTCAGAAAAGCCTTCGAGTACAACATAATTTTTTTGTAAACCTGCTAAGTACTCCTATTGCGTATCTAGTATCAGGCCGAGTACAATTTATATCTTAAGTTTTCAATTAAGCTAGCATATTCCTTTTGAGTTATCACATTATTATCACTTTTTACAGGAAATAAGTGAACACTTGAATCAAAAGGAGTAAGAACATGCTTGCAATCAATAACATTATATCTTTTTCAAACTTTTCTCAATATAATGTTACTGGTCAAGAAAAATTATATCACGTGTTCTAGTAATTTTTATTCCAAGAATGAAATTTGCCTTATCGAAATCTTTCATATCAAAATGGCTACTAAGCATGCTTCTAGTTTCTCCAATAACGTTCATGTTAAAGCCAAATATTAATAAATCATCAATATAAAGGCAAATAATAACATGTGAATTATTCCAAGACTTATGATAGATGCACTCATCATACTTTTTGATTTAATCAACTTTCACTGATGCATGGATAATCAAATTTTTTATGCAAGATTTTTTTTATTTCTTTTACTCCCGTTATTTATAAAATATAAAAATTTATTTTTCATGAAAAAACATATCATGTATTCATGAAAAAACAAGGTAAAAATTTTATACCTCCCCTCCGCTAAAGTTAAGAAAGTAGAAAAACACTTTACCCTACCATCACTTTAAGAGAGTGAACTTCTACCTTAATATCCGTTATTTTTTTAACCGCATAAAAAAGGAATCTCTTTAGATTTGTTGGTGAAAATAAAATTAATTATAGTTGAAAATAAGATGTAGAAAAATAAATAAATATTTTGAGTGCGGATATCTCGCTCTCTTTGAGGAGATTCAAGTTCAATGCGGTAGCATCTTCACAGATCTTACAATAATACTCTTGAACTGTCCCCTCCAGGATACAACAGTCCGACAACGTCGAATGACTTGAACAAATTAAACTCTGAACATGTTGCTAAGTCCAAAGCTCCACCAAAATGAACACCTTCCTTCAACAAAATAATATTCTCTTTTGTAGAGAATAAGTTGGAGACTTAGATTTTCTAATTCTCTTAACTCTCTCTTTCACTATTCCAATTTCACTTTTTCCATGCACATTACAATATTTTTCTCATACCAAACATAAAGAAAAACCACCACTATTTATAGGTACTAGTTCTTTTCCATAAACTAAATATAAAGGTAATGGGATAATAAAATTGTTGAACATGGTTGGTGGTTACAAAATTTAATCTTTAGTAAATAATTAGTGGTAGATCAAGGCATTAATGATTTCATGAGTTACACCAAAGTAATGATAGCTTTCTTACCCATTTATAACCATACCTCAAAAATAATGCACTTTAATAATATAATTTTAATATTAAAATGCACTAACACTAGTAATATGTTATCCGAATTCATGAACTGCCACGTTTCAGTTTAAACTCTTAATTCTATGGCAAAGTGCACACAATAAGGAACTAATCTGTTCGAACGTTCCAAGAGCGTTGTTCGATTAACCGATATATTTACTTTCAGCGTTTTTCTTTATAGATTTTACTTCTCAGGGTCAATAAGGAATTGCTTCTGGAAAAGTATTCATCGTTTCATAGCGCGTATGTAAATCTCCTTTAAGTTCAGCCTATTTTTCATGTTTCGAAATTTTAAGGGGTTCATGTCAAAAGTTCAAATGTGATTACAAATCGAAGTTCAGTTGTTATTTATTTATTTATATTTGTGTACGGTTAAAACCGCACCCACTCGATTTTGCTATTTGATCGAGACTAGGGAATTGCATCGAAGGTCGGTCCCGTAGTGGATCAGACCAAAGCACGAGAACAAGGTACCGAGTTCAGGATTCGAGGTACCTGTCGAGATCGAGGCCGGTAGCGATCGAGACCAAATGAGACAGACATCGAGCAAGATCGAAGATTACAAGAAATCTAACTTTCAGCGGCGACTAAAGTCATTACAAATTTCACTAAAGTCGCCACTAAATATGTATAGCAGCGACACTTGAGTTGCTGCATGTTCAACCGTAATTGAATGTTTATTTTGACGACTACCAGAGGTCGCCACCAACATCTACACATTAGTAACGACTATCGTCGCTACAAATAATAATTTCATACGCTACAAATAAGTTCTACCAAAATGACTTATGAGCAGGTCGCCACTAAAAACTACATTCAAAGGCGACTATGGTCGCTACAGAACATTATTAAGTTTCAGCAGCAACTCTAGTTGCCACTAATGCATGAGCTTTAGTTGCGATATTATTGGTTGCCACAATTTCTATTTTGTTATTGTGACAAGTTCTTTTTTTTCAATAGTGAATATGCTAATACATTCCCATTAACCTAATTTTAATAAATAAATTACACGTATATTTCCTTCAACCCATTAACATGATAGACAACTCAAAAACAAACAATCTAATTATTAAACTGAATTGTAGAAACTTTTTATTGCTAAACAGTCAAATACAAATAAGATATCAAAGTCTAATACAAATAAGATATCCCATCCTTCACAGTACATTTTCATTCTACAGACACAGGATACTAACAAATATAAAATGCCTTCCAATCTACTTTGTCTTCAAACTCATCCAAGTCCTTGTCCACCTTCAATTTCCGTTGTTGAAGAACCTTGTCATCCGCAACCAAAATCACCGGTAAGCAATATGTTATATATCATTTCACCATCCTCACAATGATATAAACTATATGACCATTACTATATATAAGTAGTCTACATATAAAGCACACATGGAGAGCAATAGCTAATTCACGCCAGCTCTCTTCATGATCGGTATCCTTCAAAATTTTCTTAATCTCCTCAGCTTAATCTCTTGCACTGAAAGAGTCAAGAAGTACAAATTATAGTTTGCCAAATATTTGATAATTCAACTAAATAAATAGGACATGTATTTGGGATAAACATCATGTGGGTTAAGATTCCAGATAACACCATAAACTTTATTCAACAAATTAAACCTACTTCAAATAGAATATTTTGCATTGAGCCTAAAATTGCTAGACCATACATTTTTGTTCTTGCTAATTAAAAAGACATTTGCTATGTTGGATAAAAATAACCTAGTAGTTCAAACATTAAAGTAGGAGCATGGATGACAAAATAAAATCTGAAACAAGTTCACAGATATTGTTAACCCTAGATTATCAGACTAAGTATGGCTAATAAAACTAAATTTTCCCATTGTAACAAGAATACTATATATAAGGATCCAAAAAGTATGAATAATTAACTGCCTATATTTGAACTACATGCATTTGCTGACTTTGAGTACATTCTTCCCTATTTCACTAGAATATGTTATATACCTACTATTCCATAAGCCATAGCATTTGTTCTTCAGCAGCAATCTTCCAAAGCAATAAGAAATTCTCACAAAAGATAAGTAAATAGAGATGACACTTAAAATATTATCTAGTGTTCACTTGAGTACTCAATGATTAGATAGCATCTTTTTATACTTGAGACCTAATCAAATAAGATAAGGTTTTATTTAGTATAGGATCTATTTTTATTCTTGTTCAGTAACTAAACGTGCATTACCTCGGACACTGTTGTAGTTTGTCGAATGCGGGGTGCGCATTTCAGTAACTAAACTTTCAGAAATCACACAACGTCAAGATCACTTCCCAAGCACTTGAAGGTGAAAGTATCCAAATCATTTATCGATACTTCACCCAGAGCTGACAGATACACGTGCATAAATATAGAAGCTATGATCACAAATTCCATAATACTGAATAAATGAATCAATATTAAAAACATGAACATAAATGTAGATACAATCAGCTCAAACGCTTTTATGAACCGAAAAATTCTTGAAAAGGTAGACGTAAAGAGCATATTGTTCCTTGACACACTTGTCATATTGTTAAAGCTCCCATACTTACTACTACAATACTTATGAAGTAAAAGATAATAATGATATCAATGAATATATTGAGACTAATGCTTTGTCGCGTCACACTGATATCACTATCTAAGGAAATAGATCTCTCCTGCACATATTGAAATTAGTACACTTTGCACCATTTATACATTGAACTTTTTTCTCTTTACAGTTAACATTCTCAAGCATGTTTAACTTCTCAACATAATTTTGGTTTGCGTATGCGGCAACTATAATCTACTTTGGATATAGTCTATGTATTACAACTAATATATTTAGAAAAATACCAAACCATTAGCCTCTGCAATTGTTATTATTGTTATGGCAATTTTAAGACTCCACCAAAAAGAACCATATTGCAGTTTTGAGATTGACGATAAGCATTCATTAGTGATCTGCATAATAAGAAGATTAACCCATTATTGTACAATACTCAGATAGAGCCCACTGAAAGAAAAGTAAAAACGAAAATAATAAAACCCAGAAAAAGGAAGAAAGAAAAGAAGATAGGATCTCATAACAAGACACCGAAAAAGACGACATATAACAACTTCATAAATACAGGAAGCCACCACAGCGTTGTTACATCTGGAATTTAACTTCAGAACCAAAGTCGTAGTAAACTTGTAAGTAAAAGAAAGACTTTGAAATCACGTCAACAAGAACTTTCTCATAGTAATTAATGGTCACCAATGTAACTGAGACTTGTAGACTAGACAAATTAAGCTACTTTACTAGGTCTTATAGAATACTTAAGCAGTGAGCACATACGAGAGAATCTGCTTAGATGCTCTACAACAATAAAATCTGTCTTCAAGAATCAGAATTGTATGAAGAAAAACTTTATCTCTGGTTCACATGGTTTATGAATTTCAACAACCACCAAATTGTAATAAAGATGCTCTTTTTTCTTTAGTGGTATTTCCCCTATCATTCATCTTAGGAATTCAAACTACAATTCCTCTTTCTCTCAATGATTACTAAATCTCAACTCAAGTTAATACTAATCATATGTTCAAGAATCATGAGTTCATTGCAATTAGCCAATTACCCAAACTTTTCACCCGTCATATGTCCTTGTAACCACACGAGAAATTCTCTATGCAACAAAAGCCGCACAAAACGAAAGACAACACTCTTTATTGTTACCAAACTAAAAATAAAAATTGAAACAAAAAAAAACAAAAATTAGAATGAGCTAAGAAGAGAAATTAAGAAGTTACTTTCAAACAATCTGCAATTCATAAGAGTATAATACAAATATAATGTGCAATTAAAAGACAAGAACAAAACTTAAATTCATATTTTATTGAATCTAAATTTAAAGGAAAGAAAGAAAAGTACATGAGCTGAAACATCACAATAATTCAATTCATTGAAAGATCCAATCTTACCTTGAATTTGGCTCCAAATGACTGACAATCGAATTCCGTTAGGAAAAATATGTGTACAGGAGTCTCAAGACCCTAAAAGGATTAGTGAATTCTCTTCTTTATGGAGAAACAAATCACATCCTTCATACATATCTTCCAATTATATGGCACACAGAATCATCCCAACTTCTTCCAAACCTTTTGGTGTGGTCACGTCTTTCAACTCTAAGTCCTTCAACAGCCACAACTTGACAGAGAGAGAGGTGAGGGCTGAATGGCGCACACATCTAATAGTGATACGAGTTTTGGGTGAGTGGAAAAGGGGATTTCGGAAAACAGGGATTTTGAGTTGGCTAGGGTTTTGGGAGAAAGGAGACTTAGGAAAACAAGGGAAATAAAGAAAGTGAAGGCCGGGAGCGTTGATGTGTCTATTTTTTAAGTTTGAGAAATATAATAAAAAATAAAAAGTAGCGAAACGAAATATTTTGGCGAGTATTTAAAGATCGCCACAAGTTATTTTTCAGCAAAATTTTGAAATATAAACTTAGTAACTATTAAAGGCAACCTCGGTAGAGTCGCCACTAAAACATAGCCTTTTTGACGTGATAATAAAGATTATAAATTTATGGGCAACCTACCCCCGTCGCCACTAATACCAGTATTTTGTGGCAACAAGAAGCGTCGCCACTAAAGGTCGTCACTGAAAATCTAGTTTCTTAGGGAGGTTTGAGTCATTCTTACCTTAACCAAAATCATAAACTACAACCCTTTAAATCCTAATTTATTTTGAACTAAGTATATCTAAATTAGTGGAAAAATACATAAAGGGCAAACCTATGATACTACTTGTGTGCATTTGAATATCCTTGTGACAGAGAGAGTTGAGTCTTCTATTTGACATCATTTCTATGTTTTGAATTGCAATTTGTAAGTTTGGGATTCTCTATGAAAGTGTGAGGGCACATGAGACTTGAGTTGTGAATTTAATCCCATTTCCAATTGGGAGGAATGAGCGAAGGAAGAAAATAGTGATAGAGAGGCAAATTTTGAATCTTTGTTGTCATGCTTGGTTGTTACTTTGACCAATGTGGTCTTTTGAAAAATGAAACAAAATGTGCAAATAGATAGTGACTCATATGCCTTGGATTAATTGTTGGTACCAACCAAAGTCATTAGATTGAGCTTGAATTGATCTTTTTGACTTGAATTGATACTTGGTATGCCATGGAGCTTAAATGATAATTTGCATAAATGTGTTCTTGGTTTTGAATTGCTTGAGGACAAGCAATAGTTTAAGTTTGGGGGTTTGATGAGTTGATATTTTACCAACTTATCTCCTCTCAATATTTAAACTTTGGTATAATTTTGATAGAAAACTAGGACATTTTCTTAGGTTTATTGGCAATTTTCAGGTATTATGTGATGTGGAGAAGAAATGGGGGAAATCAAGTCAAAATAGGCCAAAATGAGGAAAAATGACTGAAGCCAGATGTTCTTCGCAATCGCAAGATTTGGTCTGCGATCGCAGAAGTCAAGGAGATTGTGAATCGCGATCGCAGAACTGGTTCACGCGTTCGCGGAGAAGAAATATTATGCCTGCTCTGAAATGTGCTACGCGATCGCAAGAATTGTCATGCGATCGCAGAAGTTAAAGAGTTTATTCTACGCGATCGCAGAGTGTCCTCACGCAATCGTAGAACTTTAAAAAGAGAACCTTCGCGATCGCAGGAGTTTTTACGCGATCGCAGTGAATTAAATCTGGGCAAAAATCTGGGCAGTTTTGACATTTCACAATTCATCCCCAACCCATTCTTATACTCGACCTAGCAGATATTTTTGAGAATATCTTGGCACATCTTTTGGCATATATTTTGGCTTTGTAAATATAATTTTGAGTAGAGGAGAACAAGTCTTGAAGCTAGGGTTTGCACACACACTTTGGATTTGAAGATTTCACTCTTGTGGTTATGGTTTTCTTACCTGTCTATGTTTGTTTCTTCATTTCCTTGCTTTGTATTGTATATTTAAGTGTGTAGTATTTATTTCCAACACTTGAATCTTGTTTATGGGAATTTACATATTTAAAGTGTGGATTAAATACCTTGTTGTGCTTGTGTATTGAATGATTTTATTATATTTATGAAGTGAGTTATTGTTTCTTTAATTATTCTTGTTCTTTAATGTTTCCAAAGGGATTAGCTAACCCTAGGACTCGCCCATTAACTCCGAATTAATTTTAGAAAAGATAATTTGGGGTTGGGAAAGATTAATTAACAAGAACTTGAGGTTTTAACCCTCATTTTATAGATTCTACCTTGGGATAGGATTGAACTACTTGTAGCCATACCCGAAAGTGCTTAATCTCTTAATTGGGTTAGGAATAATTCAATTAGGAAGTCTTGCTAGTCTTTAGAAAAAGCTAATTAAGAATTATTATCCGTGGCTTATTAACATAGACTCACTCATATTTGTAAAATCGTGAAATACATTGGATCGTTACTTGAGTGTAATACCCGATGCATTTATTCTTGTCGTCACTGATCATTTTACTTGCTTTTTAGATTAGTTTATATTTTTGCATTTAAGTTATAAACACTTTACAAAACCCAAAATCTTATTCGTTTGGCATTGCGCGATAAGTGGTAATTCTCTAGCATTCCTAATCGCCCCCATATTGTTCTCTGTGGGATTCGACCCCAACCTTGTTGGGTTACTATGTTTGACAACGATCTCTTACACTATTTTAAGGTGTAAATTGAGCGTATCAGACCCTGTCATTATGAAAATGCTCGAGGAGCTCACTAAATGGATTGAATTAGGAGAAAAGAAAATTGAGGCAAATGATAAAAAGGTAGAAACATATAACTCCCGGGTTGACCAAATACCGGGGGCACCACCGATTCTAAAAGGTCTGGATTCGAAGAACTTCGTACAGAAGCCTTTCCCTCCAAGTGCGGCTCCGAAGCCCATCCCGAAAAAATTCTGCATGCCAGAAATTGCCAAATACAATGGGACCATCGACCCCAATGAGCATGTCACTTCTTATACATGTGCAATAAAGGGAATGACTTAGAAGATGATGAGGTTGAATTCGTTCTACTGAAAAGTTTTGGAGAAACTCTATCGAAAGGAGTGATGATATGGTATCACAATTTGACACCCAATTCCATCGATTCCTTCACCATGCTTGCAGATTCCTTCGTGAAGGCACACGTCGGAGCAATAAAGGCTGCGGTTAGGAAGTCGGACCTCTTTAAAGTGAAGCAGAAAGACAAAGAAATGTTAAGGGAATTCGTATCTCGGTTTGAGATGGAACGCATGGACCTACCCACGGTCACTGATGATTGTGTTGTTCAAACCTTTACTTAAGGTTTGAACGAACGGAGTACGGTAACATCACAACAACTGAAGCAAAATTTAATTGAATATCCAGCGGTGAACTGGGTCGATGTGCACAATCGGTATCAATCAAAGATCAGGGTCGAAGATGATCAATTAGGGACCCTTTGTGGTTCCGTCTATCCAAACAGGCCTGTCGACAGAGTTCAAAGGGACATCGACAGAGAACCCCGATCGAAAAGAGATCGGTATCAAACATACACCACAGATCGTAGAAACAGAGGCCCGTGACGTAATACCATTCTAAATGATCAAAGGAATGATTGAGGACAGAGCTCTGGAGGGCCCATGAGCAAAAAGGTTTCGATAAACATGCTGATCCCACAGAAGCACCACAATTATCAGAATACAACTTCAGCATCGACGCATCAGGTATTGTATCAGCCATTGGGAGAATCAAGGATATTAGATGGCCCTGACCTACCGACCGATCCATCCCAAAAGAACCCAAACCAAATATGCAAATACCATGGTACACATGGTCATAGAACCGAAGACTACAAACAGCTAAGGGAGGAGGTGGTCCGTCTATTCAACGAGGGTCACCTTCGAGAATTCTTGAATGACCGAGCTAAATATCACTTCAGAGACAGGGATGCAAACAAGAAAAATGAACAGGAAGAACCACATCACGTGATTCATATGATCGTTGGTGTGGTCGACATACCACAAGGGCACGTGTTCAAATGCACCAAGGTGTCGATCACCAAGGAGAAACGAACCCGAGACTATGTACCGGAAGGCACCTTGTCGTTCAGTGACGAGGAAGCAGAGGGGATCTCACAACCCCATAATGATTAATTGGTAATCTCTATTCGTATGAATAAAATTCAGGTTAAACGTGTTTTAATTGATCTAGGGAGCTCGACCAATATTATTCGATCGAGGGTCGTGGAGCATCTCGGCCTACAGGATCAGATCGTGCCCGCAACTCGAGTTCTCAATGGTTTCAACATGGAAAGTGAAACAACTAAAGGTGAAATCATCTTACCAATAAATGTAGCCGTTCAAGAAACCAAATTCCATGTGATCGAGGGAGATATGAGATACAACGCCCTGCTAGGAAGACCCTGGATTCACAACATGAGGGCATTCCCCTCAACTATTCACCAAATGCTGAAATTCCCGACACTGAATGGGGTAAAAACGATGTATGGGGAACAACTTGATGCCAAAGAGATGTTCACGATAGATGAAGTAATACCGGTATCGGTACTTTCATCAGCAAAGGGATCAGAGTCAAAAGAAAATATGAGGTTAAATAGCAACCACAGGTACTAGCCTCGACCCAATCAGAGGAACGAGGGGTGGACGAGGATGACGAACATTGGATTCCCCGATTTCATAGTTCCCGATGACTCCGACGCCCCAAAATCAACGGTCGAAGATTTGGAGCAAGTCATACTGATCGAGCACCTACCCGAGCAAAAGATATACCCGGGCACGGGGTTAACCCCCGAGTTCACGAAAAAAATCATTAAATCCCTTATCGATAATATGGATTGTTTTGCTTGGTCCCACCTTGATATGACAAGGATCCCACCGGAGATCACTGCCTATCGATTGAGCTTGGACTCAAAGTTCTGACCAATAAAGCAAAAAGAGAAGGCCCTAGTCCGAGGTTAAACATGCATTCATCAAGGACGAGGTAACCAAACTTCTCAAAATAGGGTCCATTCGGGAGGTAAAATATCCCGAATGGATATCAAACGTAGTCGTAGTCCCCAAAAAAGGGAATAAACTTAGAATGTGCGTAGACTATAAGGTTTTGAACAAAGCCTGCCCTAAAGATTCCTTTCCTTTGCCGAATATCGATCGCATGATCGATGCCACGGGAGGCCACGAGATCCTTATCTTTCTCGATGCCTACTCCAGGTACAATAAAATATAAATGAACCTGGAGGATCAGGAAAAGACTTCGTTCATCACTAAGTACGTCACCTATTTTTATAATGTAATGTCGTTTGGACTAAAAAATGCTGGTGCTACTTCGTCCCATACCTTCTGCCTGTCTCATATGTGTGGAACCTGGTCTTTTTCGGTTCCAGCCTCTCCCTCGAATACATAGGGTAGGTAGGGCTGGGTGAGAAATGGTTCCCTCTTGCCAATAAACGTTCCCCGGCCTTCGATTAACCTTACTCATAAAGGGTTTTACGGTCGGGATGCCTATTAAATCGAATGTTAGAAGAACAGATAGGTAAATCAATGGAGGTTTATATTGATGACATGCTAGTTAAGTCCCTGCGCGCAGAGGAACATTCAAAGCGGATACTGGAGTGGGACCCTCCATAGCATCAGGTGACCAAGTATGAGATCCTATCTGTGCGGATTTCCCAACAGCACCAATAAAAAGTAAAATACAAATAAGAGTTATGGAATTCAATCTCATATTGCAAGAAATCCAAGAATTTCTAGGGGAACTAGCACGAGCAAAAATTTGAAACATTTGTAGGAGACCTTCGACATACTAAGAAAGTACAACATGAAACTCAACCCGGAGAAATGTGCATTCGGGGTCGGCTCGGGAAAATTCCTCGGCTTCATGGTATCAAATCGGGGCATCGAGATCAATCCCGATAAAATCAAGGACATCGAAGATATCACAGTCGTGGATAATGTCAAGGTCGTAGAAAGGTTAACAGGGCGCATAGCCTCTTTTAGGCCGATTTTTTTCAAGGTCCTCATATAGAAGTCACCGGTTCTTCTCACTGCTTAAAAAGAGGAACAATTTTGCATGGACCCCAGAATGCCAACAAGCATTGTAGGAACTAAAATGGTACCTCTCGAGCCCGCCATTGCTTTATACTCTGAAGCAGACGAGCAACTCTACTTATACTTAGTAGTCTCCAAAATCATGGTAACTGGGGTCCTGGTTCGAGAGGAGCAAGGTACGCAATTTCCTGTATACTATGTTAGTCGAACCCTAGGTGAGGCCGAGATTCGGTATCCACACTTAGAAAAGTTAGCGCTTGCTCTAATAAGCGCCTCTAGGAAATTAAAACCATATTTTCAATGTCACCCAATTTGTGTGGTGACAACCTATCCCCTTCGCAATATTTTTCATAAGCCTAAACTCTCAGGCCGATTGACCAAATGGGCCGTCGAGATCAGCGCGTACGATGTCGAGCATCAACCCCGAACGACCATTAAGTCTCATATCTTGGCAGACTTTGTGGCCGACTTTACGCCAGCCCACGTACCCGCAGTCGAAAAGGAACTATTATTAAATTGGGTACATCATCGGGGGCGTGGACCCTTTTCACAGACAGTGCTTCGAACGTGAAGGGGGCCGGGTTAGGCATCGTTTTGAAGCTGCCCACAGGTAATACAATTAGACAGTCTATCAAAACTTCAAAATTGACTAACAATGAGGCCGAGTATGAAACCATGATTGCAGGTCTCTCGCTAGCTAAGAGTTTGGGAGTAGAGGTCATCGAGGCCACATGTGACTCCCTACTTATGGTGAACCAAGTCAATAGAACTTTCGAAATTCGAGAAGATCGAACGCAGAGTTACTTGGACAAACTACAGGTGACTCTACATTGGTTTAAAGAATGGACCCTACAACATGTACCTTGAGAACTAAACAACAAGGCCGATACCCTCGCAAATTTGGGGTCATCAGTTGAAGACGATGAGATTAGCTTGGGGACTGTCGTACAACTTTCAAGGTCAGTAATCGAAGAAGGCCACGCCAAAATAAACTCCACAAGTCTGACCGAGGATTGGAGGAATAAATATATCGAGTACCTAAAGAACGGGAAGCTTCCATCGAATATTAAGGAATCGAGGACTCTACGTACGGAGGCCACACAGTTCACATTGGATGAATATGGAACACTGTACAGAAGGATGTTCGATGGACTGTTGGCAATATTTTTGGGTCTAGGAGATACTGACTACGTCCTACGAGAAATTCACGAAGGCAATTGCGAAAATGATTCTGGTGCCGAGTCATTGGTTCACAAAGTCATCAGAGTAGGATACTATTGGGTCGATATGAAAAACAAATCAAAAGAGTTTGTTCTAAGGTATGCGCCGATGATTCACCAACCTGGGGAGAAAATCCACTCAGTCTTATCCCCATGGTCATTCATGAAATGGGGAATGGATATTGTCGGCCCTCTGCCATCGGCCCCAAGTATACATAAATTCATTTTGTTTATGACTGACTATTTCTCTAAGTGGGTTGAAGCACAAGACTTCGTGAAAGTCAGAGAAAAAGAAGTCATAGGCTTCATCTAGGACCACATTATATGCCGATTCGGGATGCCTGCCGAGATCGTCTGCGACAATGGGAAGCAATTCGTCGGCAGCAAAGTGACAAAGTTTCTCGAAGACCACAAAATAAAAAGGATACTATCAACGCCATACCATCCTAGTGGGAACGGACAGGCCGAATCGACAAACAAGACCATCATTCAAAATCTAAAGAAACGATTGGCTGACGCGAAAGGAAAATGGAGAGAAATATTTCCCGAGGTCCTTTGGGCATACCGAACAACATCAAAATTCAGTAGAGGGCAACACTGTTATCCCTAGTCTATGGTGCCGAAGCTCTGATCCCGATCGAAGTCGGGGAACCTATCTTCAGGTTTCGGTATGCAACAGAAGAGTCAAATCACGAGGCTATGAATACAATGCTCGACTTACTGGATGAAAGATGGGAAGCCACACAGAAATAGCGGATTGAAAGGTATTACAACGGGAGAGCCAATCTTCGACACTTTAAAATCGGGGACTTAGTTCTGAGAAAAGTCACCCTCAACACTCGAAACCCAAACAAAGGAAAACTTTGCCCAAACTGGGAGGGAGCATATCAGGTCATCGATATCTTCGGAAAAAGATCCGACAAAATTGCCACGACAAACGGCGAGCAATTACCAAACAATTATAACGTATCACTCCTCAAATGATATTAGTGCTATGGTACAACTTTCTCCATTTTCATTTATATTTTATACTAACCAATTGCAGGTGTTCAATCGAAGACATCTAAGGATTCTTCATCACAAAGTCCTTAGGTATGAAAGCATGCATTGCACTCTTTTCCCTTAGACCGGTTTTTGTCCCAAATGGGATTTTCTAGTGAGGTTTTTAACGAGGCAACCATTGTTCGTGCTAACTTAGAGCAATTCAACAGTATCCAAGGCTTCTTTACAATCAACCTCGAATACTGGGGGGAATCACCCTCGAATGTCAACTTTGTTACAAGGAAGGTACTTCGTGTCAACAGGGTCTCAATCGGTAAAATTTTGTAAGGGCCAAACGGTTAAACAAACCGTGTGTATTGGTAAAAAAGAGCTTCACACGTGTAATAATTGTGATGACTCAGCAATCTATGTGGAACAATGAAAACATGACAACTGGATGAAACTTTATGGAGAGGTACGAGGCAAAGAGGCACAGAATAACATACCTACAGGAGAATCAAATACGATAATCTTAACCTAATTAAGAAGATGAAGAGACGCAGGCAAGATAAATCCAGGCATAATAAAGGGCAGATTCGGAGATCTTCAATTAATGAGCCAAACGTTACATAACCTTCATGCAACAGTTACGGTTAATCATTGTAACATTACATTAATGCCATTATTAGTCATTAATGCTCAATTACTGAAAAAGGCATACGTTATATTAAGAAATTTTCTATATACGGGAGTAAAATATAACTTGTAAAGACACATTCGAACTACTATTGCAATACACTTACTTTTTGTGCATCTTACTGCTTTCCAATTATAAATTTACTTGCAATTATTAGCTTATTCTCTGGTTATCAGAAACCCGTGTTCTTCTTATAATAACTTTGGCAAAGAATCCAGTTCTTTGGTTAAACAAATTGGTTCCGTTACCGGGAATCTGATAATCTTTGTTTACTTTCAAACTACATTCTCTGAATTATGTCAAACGCCAATGACAATAATCAACATGGAACCGGAACTATAGTTCCATCACCTTCAGGAACCCCACGGGGCTCAAGGGAGCATTCCCCAGACAGATCCACATCTCAAAACAATAATAATAACGCAAATGAACAAACATGAGAACAAGATCAGGTGAAGCAAATGGTTGGTGAATACGTGACTCAAGCTTTACAAGCTTTCATGAGAGGATTACCAGCTGCATCACCTGCACTACCTCCTAACAACACCGTAACTATGGAAAACCCACAATCTGGGTTAGCAAACTCAGGAAGCGGAGGCGCTCTAAATGAGTCCCTTGAAGAGAGACCAGGTATGTCCAATAACCCAGAATTACAATCTTTATTACTAACCTTACAGAAACAGGTGAAGGAACAAAACGATAGGATTGAGAAAATCCCTGGAGTACCACCTGTCATTAAAGGCATTGATGTTGATAGATATTCTCAGCAACCTTGGAAGCCAAGTGCAGCACCCTTGCCTATCCTCAAGAAGTTCAAAATGCCTGATATTCCCAAGTATGACGGGACAACCGGTCCTCGTGATCATGTAACTGCTTTTACCACTGGAGTAAAAGGAAACGAACTGACTAAACAAGAAATTGAGTCAGTCCTAGTCAAGAAGTTTGGAGAAACACTCACCAAATGAGCACTAACATGGTATTCCCTTTTACCCTAAAATTTTGAATCTTTTGCTGAGCTTGCAGATTCTTTTATAAAAGCGCATTCCAGTGCGCAAAAAGTCAAAAAAAGAATGGAAGACATATTCAAAATAAAACAAGGAGACGCGGAGTTGCTTCGTGAATTTGTAGACAGGTTTCAACGAGAAAGAATGCTTCTACAAAGGGTACCTGACAATTGGGCAGCCATGTGTGATGACCCAAAAAAGGGTCATCTTGTGTGCATCTAATTTGGACTTTGTTCTGAGGCTCTAAAGCCTCCATCAATCTCACCTCGATGTGCGTGGGCAGCCCGGGCACGTAGCCGGAAAGCCTTTATGTGAAACCTTGATTTAAGAGTTAAATTGTGGTAATTAATTGAATAAAGTTGACTTTGGTCAACATTTTTGGCAAACGGACCCGGATCCATGATCCGACGGTCCCGGAGGGTCTGTAGGAAAATATGGGACTTGGGCGTACGCCCGGAATCGAATTCCGAGGACCCAAGTCCGAGAAATGAATTTTTGAAGAAAATTGTTTTATGGAAATATTAAAGGCTTATGAAAACGAACCGTGATGTGAAACCTGTGCTGCCGGGCCCGTATTATGATTTCGGAGCCCGGAGCAGGTTCAATATGTGTTATATAAGTTATCTATGAAATTTGGTGTAAAACGGATTTGATTTGATTGGTTTCAGATAAAATGAGGAAAATTGGAATTAATGAAGTTTTGAGGTTTTTAGAGAATTTGAAATTTGGCTAGAAAGGTGATTTTATGTTCCCGAGGTCCGAATGAAATTCCGAGACCGGGAATAGTTCCGTTGTGTCATTTATAACTTGTCTGCAAAATTTGAAGTCATTCCGAGTAGTTAAGGCCGGTTCGGCGCGTTAAAGTGAATTCTAGAATTTCAAAGTTCTTAAGTTTGATTAATTTGGCTTTGGGGTTTGATTTCGAGTTCCGTTGTTGTTTTTCATGTTCTGAGAGTTTGAGCGAGTCCGTATCACGAATACAGACTTGCCGGTGCCATTGGACGGGGTCCCAAGGGGCTCGGGTGTGTTTTGGACCCCCGGGAGCTAAGTTAGGAAAACCAGAAAATCTGCTATCTGGTTTCCTTCTCTGTGATCGCACAAGGTGGGTTGCGATCGCGGAGAAGGATTTTGCTGGGCTGTCGATTTCTCTATGCGATCGCAGCTTCCCCTTTCCGATCGCAGAGGTCTGGGTTTCACACCTCTGCGATCGCAGCCCGTTTCTTGCGATCGCATTAAGTAGCATCTGGGCTGGGTGAGTTTGTTCTACGTGATCGCAGGACTACTGCCGCGATCGCAGAGGTCTTGCCAATTTTTCTTCGCGATCACAGGACCTCTGCCGCGATCGCAAAGGTCCGGCCAGTTGGCCTTCGCAATCGCAGGCCTGGTGTCGCGATCGCAGTGAAGGTTTTTCTTGGCAGTACTTAAATGTCCATTTACGGGATTCTTCTTCATTTTTCAATACCCAACATCCATTAGAGCTTCTCCAAGCTAGGGAATAGACTACCCAAGTTCAACCTCATCAAGGTAAGTGATTCTAGTTCGTTTTCATGACTTTTAACATCAAATTCAAATAAAATCCTCCTTCAATTATCTTAAAATTCATTGGATTTGATAGGAAAATGTGGGGTTTTGGAAAAATAGTGAAACTTCATTTTTAGCCATAAATTCCTAAATAAATTATGTAATTACGATCCTTAGGCTTCGGGTAATTCATTCCTTCAAAAATTTCTAGAATTTGACCATGAGAGGCCGAGGGCGGAGATTTAGAATCCTTCAAGAATAGCGATTTTTTGTTGTATAACTAGGATAGGTTGTTGCATTGTGCATGCATTGATGTTGTTGTATATCTTTTGACTAGTTGCGAGTCCTCGGGTATAGAGTTCGGAGTTTCGGGCGCAATTGTGGTCCGAGGGGTAGATTCGACACGAGGTGAGTCTCCTTTCTAACCTTGTAAGAGGGAATTGTCCCCATAGGTGATATATATGCTATGTGTAACTCGTTTGGGGGCTACGTACGCTCCAAGTGACGAGAGTCCGTACGTAGCGGCTATTATTGTTATGTCCGGGTAGTTAGGCCCACATCATTCCTTGTATGTTTCCTTGCAATGCTTCAAATATGTTTTTTTCTTTTTCGTTGAAATGCTCTTATGATTTATTGTAATGCTATATTTCCTACGAAACTATGTTTTTGCATCATGTTGTTCTTCTGAGGTCCATTGAAATGAAATTGTGAAATATAAGGGAGCGGGTCGTACGCCACGGCGGATTTGAAATGAAATTGTGAAATATAAGGAAGCGGGTCGTACGCCATGGCGGATTTGAAATGAAATTGTGAAATATAAGGGAGCAGGTCGTACGCCACGGCGGATTTGAAATGAAATTGTGAAATATAAGGGAGCGGGCCGTACGCCACGACGGATTTTAAATGAAATTGTGAAATATAAGGGAGCGGGCCGTACGCCACGGTGGATTTTAAATGAAGTTGTGAAATATAAGGGAGCGGGCCGTACACTACGTCGGATTTGAAATGAAATTGTGAAATATAAAGGTGCGGGTCGTACACCACGGCGGATTTTAAATAAAATTGTGAAATATAAGGGAGCGGGCCGTACGCCACGGCGGATTCAAAGAATTTGTGATTTTTGTTTCATCTGATGGTCTTACTCTTGAAAGCGCTTTATTGTTTAAGTTCAGTAGCTGTTTGGATTTCTCTGCTTTTAGTATATGTACTTGCTGCTTATTTCCCTGACATGCCTACTGTATTTCATCATATTTTATCACATGTTACTACTGCTGGACCCTAGTGAGTATCGAGTCGACCTCTCGTCACTACTTCTTCGAGTTTAGGCGGGATACTCACTGGGTACATATTTATTTAATATGTACTCATGCTGCACTTTCTTTTCTTTTCTGTACTTGACTGTACAGGTCCAGAGGCTGGCACGTCTGACTATCAGTGCAGCGCTGGATATTGATACCGTGGTCATACTTCTCGGTGAGCTGCTTTCTCGGCGACTTCCTAGAAGCACCCTGAAGCTCTTTTGTTACATTTCTCCGCTCATTTCATTCAGACGGAGACTCTGTATATATTGTAGTCATTGTATATTCAGTAGTTGCCCATGATACTCGTGACACTAGTTCCTGGCACACACACGTGTAGTGTATATTTATATTTTGGGGTTTTGGGATGTATGTCTATGTATGCATTTTATTTAAGCTTGTATCTACTAGGATTTCACTTCCGCTCAAGGCTAGTATCATGTTAGTCGTTATAAATTGGGAATCTTCGACTGTTTAACTAGATGGGAAAGGTATCACTTGGTGTAATTATTGTTGGCTTGCCTAACCCCGCCGTTGGGCGCCATCACGACTCGGATTGGGATTCTAGGTCGTGACACCATGGCATTTGCAAGCAATTTAAATGATAGGAGTTCCAAATCCACGAGGAGACTCAAGGTAAGCTTGAGGGAATTCCCAGCCACAACATGGAACGATGTCTATAACAGATATAGTACTAAGCTATAAATAGAAGAAGACACCATTGCTCAATCAAAAGCTGAAGATTGAACCAGTTCCAAATGCTCCGAGCCAGAAAAAAAGACAGGTAAATACAGCTATGACCCTTATATGGGACCTTTGGGGTGAGAAAATCGTCCCAGGTTTGAAAACGCCCGGTTAGAATATAGACCATCAAATAGAGATACATGTTCATCCTCATCAAGATCCAGAAATGATAGCGATGAACGAAGCAGAGGTAGTGCAAGAGTTGGAGACCACAACTTCAATGTAAGTACTTCTGAACTAATCACAGTACTGAGAAATATGGGCGATAAAGTTCGATGGCCCAAAGAAATGAGGTCAAACTCAAATAGAAGGAATCCAGACTTCTGGTGTGAATTCCATAACGATCATGGACACAAAACTTCGGATTACAGATTTTTGCAAGGTGAGGTAGAACAATTATTAAAACAGGGCTATCTAACAGAATTGTGTAGTGAAAAAGATAAGCAGGCATATATGAAGAACAAGCAGGAGCCCCCAAAATCACCATCTCCAAAACGAACAGTCAACGTGATACATGGAGGTGAGGAGGTGAACGGAGTAATCTACAAAAGAACCACAAAATTCACAATTACACACAGGAAGCGGATTCGTGAAGACTTGGAGGCAGACAATATATCATTTGACGATGTAGATATCAACAGATTAATGCTTCCACAGAACGACGCACTGGTAATATCCCTACTTATACATGACACTAACGTAAAAAGAGTGTTGACCGATCCAGTTTAGCTCAATCACATTATTTTGTCGAGAGTTGTGGAAGAAATGCTAATGGGGGATCAAGTAATCCCAAAAGCTCGAGGCTTATCTGGGTTTGACAACTCTACGGTCATAACAAAAGGG
Source organism: Nicotiana undulata (assembly GCA_005239495.1). Taxonomy (NCBI): domain Eukaryota; kingdom Viridiplantae; phylum Streptophyta; class Magnoliopsida; order Solanales; family Solanaceae; genus Nicotiana; species Nicotiana undulata. The sequence continues at coordinate 2,489 of MDKH01042998.1, read as the reverse complement.
GAAATTGAGCTTAGCACCTATGCAGAGAGAGTAATCAAAAATACTAGATTCCAAATCATTGATACTGACATGGCCTATAATGTAATCATGGGGAGACCATGGATCCATGATATGAAAGTTGTTCCATCTACCTTACATCAGGTAATTAAGTTCCCTTCCGAATGGGGAATGCGGATCGGTACAGAGACGTCTGTACTAATCTTCAGGAGGCTATGAGGTGTTAGGAAACTTCCTTTTATTCATATCCTGTCGTGCAAACTTCCATTCTCTCGCAGATTGTGAGGACGCGCGCATCCCATGTTCCTGGTCCGGGAGAGGCCGCTACCTCGGCTGCCCAAGGTCGGGGTAGGGGTAGGGGTAGAGCACCTGCTCGAGGCAGGGGACGAGGACGTCCCAGAGCTACGTCAGTGGCACAACCAGAGGACCCTATTATAGAGGAGCAGGATGAGGTGCCTCCAGTAGCACCTGCTCCAGTGGATTTTATGACGGGGCCAGTCTTCCAGGAGGTCATGGGCCGTATGCTGAGATTCATGGACACTATTTCTCATGTTGGTTTATTTCCAGCCGACCCTGCCACTTCTCAGGCGGGAGGGGGAGTCGAGACCCCTATCGCTCAGGCCATAGGTCAGGCAGCAGCAGCACGTCATACCCCGGCACACCGCCCGTGGGAGGGGTTCAGCCTGTAGTAGCAGCCCCAGAGCCCAGGTTAGTTGCAGAGGGTGACTAGCAGAATATGTTGGATAGATGGACCCGACTTCGCCCTCCTGTCTTCGGGGGTGAGCGGGAAGAGGATGCTCAGGATTTTATTGATAGGTGCAGGGACAGACTGCACAACATGAGGATTTTGGAGTCCCATGGAGTGGATTTCACCATATTTCAGTTAGAGGGCAGAGCTCGCAGGTGGTGGCAGTCATATGTTCTTAGCAGGCCAGCAGATTCCCCTCCTGTCACTTGGGATCAGTTCGCTCAGTTATTTCTAGACAGATACATTCCACCTTCTAAGAGGGAGGAGCTACGGGGTCAGTTTGAGCGACTAGAGCAGGGGCAGATGTCAGTGACTGATTATGAGGCTAGATTTTCAGAGTTGTCTCGCCATGCCCTTATGATATTGCCTATTGATGCCGAGAGGGTGCGGCGGTTTGTGGCAGGCTTGCATCCAGGTATTAGGGCCTCTATGGCCAGAGAGGTAGAGATGGGTACCCCATATCAGCTTGTAGTCGAGATAGCTCAATGGATTGAGGGTTACCGTATGAGGAGCAGGGAGCAGGGTCAGCCAGGTCAGCAGGACAAGAGGGCCAGGTTCATAGGTGACTTTAGGGGTGCTCCAACTAGGGGTAGAGGTCAGTTCGGAGGTGGCCAGTTTAGTAGGCTTTCATATTCAGCACCTCCACTACCTCCCAGGGGTATTGCAGCGAGGCCTCAACTCAGCGCTATGCTAGAGTGTTCTTATCGTCCCCCATCCACCCAGGGTGCACCCAGCAGCTATTCCAGTCATCAGAGGTCCTTTAGCTCCTATTTCAGTGCCTTACCAGAGGGTTCACACCGCCCTCCACCTATTCAAGGATCTTCCTCTTTCGGGCAGCGGGCTGTAGCACCAGGGGGTTGCTACGGGTGTGGGGAGCCAGGCCATATATGGAGGTCCCAGGTATCGGGGCAAGGCAGTGCAGCAGAGTTATCAGCCTAAGAGTCTAGCACCAGCAGTCCGACCGCCCCGAGGTGGGGGACAGGTCGGCAGGGGTCGCCCAAGAGGGGGAGGCACGTCAGGAGGAGGTCAGTTAGTTCATGTTCACTCTGGGGGAGTTCAGTCTTCAGGAGCCTCAGCCAGATTTTATGCCATTCTGGCCATATCAGATGCAGTGGCCTCAGACGCCGTGATCATAGGTATTATCTCAGTATGTGGTAGGGAAGCTTCGGTACTATTTGATCCAGGATCCACGTATTCATATGTATCTGTACTATTTTCTCATTTTCTGGATATCCCTCGTGAGACCTTGTGTTCTCCTATATATGTGTCCACTCCTATGGGTGATTCTGTGGTGGTAGACCGGGTCTACCGGTGTTGTGTGGTCACTTTCTGTGGTCTCGATACCAGAGTAGAACTTTTATTGCTGGATATGATTGATTTTAAGGTTATCCTAGGCATGGATTGACTATCTCCTTATCATGATGTGTTAGATTTCCATGCCAAGACAGTCACTTTAGCCATGCCCGAGTCGCCTAGACTAGAATGGAGAGGTTCTTTAGTTAGTGCCTCCAGCCGGGTTATTTCTTTCATAAAGGCTCGGCATATGGTCGAGAAGGGTTGTTTGGCCTACCTTGCTTATGTGCGGGACGCCACCGCCGAGTCTCCTACCATTGATTCAGTGCCCGTTGTTCGAGAGTTCCCGGATGTGTTTCCTTCGGATCTTCCGGGCATGCCTCCAAATCGAGATATTGACTTCTGTATTGATTTTGCTCCAGATACTCAGCCTATTTCCATTCCCCCCTAT
>ML279229.1:0-19679 GCA_005239495.1 Nicotiana undulata | reverse complement strand
TTACCAACATATCCAACATGGTTATTCAAACTTAGTCGAGCCATTAAAACACCAGAAACAACAACAAAACCATAAATTCTCACCCAATTCAAGCCTATGATTCCCAAACACTTCTGAAACGCGCATTTGATCAAAAACCCAACCAAACCATCTCCAAATGACCTGAAATTTTGCGGGCAAGTCCAACATGGCCTAACGAAGCTACAGCAACTCTCGGAATCCCATTCCGACCCTTGGATCAAAATCTCGCCTATCAACCANAATACTAACTTCGCCAATTGAAGCCTAATTCTACATCGGGCATCCTAAAAATATTCTGAACACGCTCCTAAGTCCCAAATCACCTAACGAAGCTATCCGAACCATAAAATACGCATTCCGAGTTCGTTTACCAATAAGTCAACTCCGAGTTGACTTTTCCAACTCTAAAGCTCTTGTTAGAGACTAAGTGTCTCAATCCACTCTATTTTCACTCCGAACCCGAACCAACCAACCCCAATACTCCATGAACAGTCTAACCGAGCTACGACAAGACAGAAATAAAGGAATAGATGCGTATACTGCATAACGACGGACCGGGTCGTTACACTAAATTAATAGAAGAATTAAACCATCAATGATAAATATGAAACATAAATCTTTATACACAAATTTCAATTCACAAAACCGGTGGTACAAATCATAAGCTCTACTGAGTTTACTAGAAAAATCCCTAAATACAAATGTTCGGAAACGGATTAAATAGTATAAGTACAATATCAGAAGGTGACTCCGAGTCCTGCGAACGTGACAACAAATTTACCTTGAGTATCCACACTAGTGCTCGACCAGGTAGCTAGTAATCAACAATAATCGTGGCACCCAGATCTGCACAAAAAATATGCAGAAGCGTAGTATGAGTACACCACAGCGGTACCCAGTAAGTATCAAGACTAACCTCCGTGAAGTAGTGACGAGGGACAATCAAGACACCTACCAGACTAAACAACATGAACAATTGTGAAAGTGAACTAACAGAGTAACAATATTAATATAAAGCTAAACAGGATAAGGAATGCAAAATAATGCTTGCAATGATACACTAGTATTAATAATATTTAACAGGAAGCAATCAAGTAATAGGGTTGTAGAGTAAGTTGAACACAGTCTAAGTCCGGTGATACCAAATAAAGAAAAACCAACAACAACTCAATAAGAATAACCGCTTTCATACTAGATCTGTCAAGTATTTCCACGAGGTACCAAACCTCATAATCACAGCTCGCGGGTTCCAATTCATGAACCCTAATCACTTGGCATCTTGTGCCCGCATTACAATTCATAACCGCACGGACGACTCACGTGCCAGGAGAACAATTCTCACATAGAAGGCACGTAGACATGAGTACATGTGATGGTCAATAGCGTCAGGATTCATCTTCTTAAACCGGTAAAGGTGATTCATCTACGTGTATGTTTGTGCTAGTGTTGTACCACAATTAAAGTCAACAAATGGGATAGTGACATGAATGGAACGTAAGAAACGATCACCATGAAATATACAGTGTAAGCAAGACAACAATGAAGTTGAAGCAACGGCACACACAACAAGATTGGCTACATAGATAAAAGCAAATATTGCAACACGAAGGAAGACAATTAATAGTATGCTAAGGAAACAACAATTAAAAACAATTACAAAAGAATGGGTAAATGACAACAAGAGGCCTACCGAGGTACCGCCTCATAGTCTCAAATCATAAAATAAGTCACAACTTTCCTTATTCACCGCTGGAGCCTTTATATTTCATTTTGAAAATCATTTTCCCTGAAATAGCATCCCCCGTTTTATCCAACCTTATCACACCGCATAGCTTCTAGTAGTTACCCTACTAGCCATGCATTTCAAGACCACCTTATCTCACCTCATGCGTCATATCAGTAATAACAACACAACAGAAATCGCACGCAACAATAACAACCGCACGGTAGAAACCTCGTGCAAACACAATAACAGCCGCATGGTAGAAACCTCGTGCAATCACAATAACAATCCTTTTAACAATAACATGTGTGCCAAAACATAACAACTCAACAAAATGACTTGCACAATATATGCCCATATGCTACAACATCTCCTCAAAACAGTTTTAATATCACAACCATGCAGAGCCCTCAGCTCAACAACATCGAATACAACAGCAACAACAACCATAACACGAGAGTATGAAAAGTAAATCAATACACGAACTTCAGAACACAAGGAAACGGAAGAACAAACTCGGAAAGAAAGACACAACATCGAAATAATAGTCTCAACAAGATAGTTCAACAACGGTGAGGTAATGTGTAAATATGATTCCACAAAAGTGAAATTCAACAACAAGAGAGATAAATTGAATCAATGACCCCAAATAAGAACGTTAACAATGAAAGGGATAACAAACTTCCATTAAGGCTAAGCAATTACCGAACAGATAATAATGATTTCAATTAAGGTAAGAAATTACGGAAATATAATAATGATTTTAATTAAGGTTAAACAATTACAGAAAAGATAGCATGACGATAAAAGAGGCAACAAAATCAGTTAAGGAACATAAGAATTTAATCGGCAACAAGGGTAGAACATCCAGAAATTAATTCCAATTAAGACACGTAAAGGTGAATTCAGTAAATGGGAGATTTAACATGACAAACAACTTCATATCTAATGAACATAAGAACCTAAGATCCCTAAATGGTCAAATTCCAACAAATAAGTCCGAGCACGTACTCGTCACCTCGCGTACACGACCTTCACATGACACAATTAAAACAAATGACTCAAATTCTAAGGAATAGTTCCCCCACACAAAGTTAGGCAAGATACGTACCTCAAAGAAACTAGTCTGATACTCTAAAATGACCTTCTCGAGAGAAACAACCTCCGGACGGCTCAAATCTAGCCAAAATAACTTCAAATCATAAATCAAACTCATTGGAAGCAATTCTGGATAATAAAGTTGCAATATTTAACAAGAACTAAAAAGTCAACCCCCTGGGCCCGTATCTCAGAACCTAACCAAAATTATAAAATCTGGACACCCATTCGATAACAGGTCCAACCATACAAGAATTACCAAATTCTGATATCAATTCGTCCTTCAAATCATCATTTTTCATTTTGAAAGATTTCTTCAAACATTCCCATATTTCCTCAACTCAAAAAAGTAATTATAAGATAAACATAAAGGTAGAATCGTGGATTTTAATAAATTCTGGGTGAAGATTACTTACCCCAATGATTTTCTTGAAAAAACCACAAACAATTGCTCAGAACAGAGGTCTACAACTCAAGATATGGTAAAAATGGCCAAACCCTTGATTTGGAAAATATATTCTGCTGCCCAGGTATAACACATCACGATCGCGAAAGAAATAATGCGATCACGTATAAGGAACTACACTGGTCAAAAAAATGCACTATTCGATCGTGGGAATAGAAATGTGAACTGTACACCGTGATAACTAGGGATTTTGCCTTATTTTACCCTTTTTCGTACTTAAGTTTTGGATAAAATTGTATGCAAAATAGTCCCAAAGTATTACTTGTTGTGCTTGTTGCAGGGTTTAGTCAAAAAGGATGACATACAGTCAAAGACCTGCTCAAAAAGGAGTGAAACCTGCACAAGTACGAAGATCAAGCACATGCAGAGTTATATTGACCAGTGCGGACCGCGGTCCGCACTGAAGAGATTCAGAGAGTGCTTCCCAAGGCCAATCCAACGTGGACCGCATTCCATTTTATGCTGTCCGCGATGGAAAAGATTCAGAGAAGATGTTTCCAAGGCAAAAGTCATCGCGGACCGCGGTCCAGTTTATGCGGTCCGCGATGGTGAGATTCAGAAAGCTGTTTTGAAGGGAAAAATCAACGCACACCGCATTCTAATCTACGCGGTCCGCGGTCAAGAGAATCAGAGACCCCAGACCTTGAAGGCTAGAAGACCTCTGCGGACCGCAGTCCTTTCTTAGCGGTCCGCATTGAAGCCACCACGGTCGCGGTCCAGTTTATGCAGACCACGGCGGCCAAGCTCAGAGCCCAGTTTTGTAAATCTAAAAAGCCTCGCCGTGGCCGCGGTCAATTTTGTGCGGTCCGCAGTGACCCCGCAGGGGCATTTTTGTCCTGATTTTTCAGCTGAGTATAAATAGTTTCTTTTCTTATTTGTAGGTCAATCTTTGTACTGAGATATAGTGGGGAGCTCGTGAACGAATTTTACTTATCTTTTTGAGTACTTTTAGAAGGATTTCAACATTGAATCTTTCAATTTTAGTTTATAAATCAATTATATGGGTTTTGCTTCATCTATTTCTCTGATTTCTTCAGTTATTATGAGTAGCTAAACTCATTAGCTAGGGTTGTGGCTCAACCCTAGTGTGGGTGTTTAATGGGTCCTTTAAATTAAGGCTTAGATGTTTATAGGTGTTTGGTATTTGGGCTGATTTGTGGTTTTCATGTTAAAATTGGTGGTTGCAAACACTAATTGGTGTTCAATTGACTTGGGTTCTTCTTGAGAAAGAGGACTTGAGTCTAGAAAATCATCCCAACAAGCAATTGGGACGAAATCAAGAGATTGATAGTCCCAATTAACGGGTTAATCCTAGAGATAGTAAAACCCTACTTGAACCAATTTTTCTTGCATAATTTTGACAACCAATTGACCTTGAGGGAGGCAATTAGGGCAAAGCTTCTCAAACTACCGAGAGGTATAGAGTGACTAATTTCGTGCATTGGTTATGCCAAATTCCCTTTGTTAACATCTTTGCCTTAGGTATTGGATCCCGTTAAATATTAACCTAGGAGAAAGTCATAACCCTAGTGCCTTTTATCCATTAAGAAAACAACCAAAAATACAGTCGTTAGTTAATTAGCAAATGACTATTAGTGTAAACCATATTATAATTGTCAAACCAACAAGTATGAAAAGTGCAATTAAGAGCATGAACCACTACTAGATTACCTAGAAACTCAACTCCCACAATCATAACTCCCTGTGGATTCGATCCCGATCCTTCGGGTAAAAGCTGCTCTAACCCTCATCTCGCTACTTTATAGTAGTGTAGGTGAGAGCCGATCACTTTTTGGCGCCGTTGCCGGGGAGTTATACGGTGTTGATTATCTACGTGAATAGTGGTGTTAAGTGTTTTTCTTTCCTTTTTCTGTTAACGTGTGTGTTGAATCTACTCAGGTGATAATGGTGGATCCTTTGGGAAATGTCATAGATGAGGTATATGACAACCAAGAAGATGAAATAAACCATGTACCTCCTCCCAGACGGGGCCGACAGGCCAATGCTAATGAGGACATTCCAGACCCTCCCCCGCCACCAGCCCCAAGAGCAGCCCCTCGGGTCCTTCCAAATGAGGGGTATGCTAGTGCTATTGTCCCTCTGAGAATCCTGGCGGGAAAATTTTAAATAACAAATGTGATGCTGACACTCTTGGAGCAGCGGGGATATTTCACCGGATCCGCCCACCAAAATGTGTACAAACATTAGAAGGGCTTCGTGGATACCTGCTGGGGTAGTAAACAAACGAATGTCTCGGAAGATGCATTGAGACTTTGGTTATTCCCCTTCTTGCTTCGAGGGAAGGCTCTTGATTGGCTCGAGCGGCTTCCCAACCACTCCATATCCACATGGGATGAGCTCGCAGACAAGTTTATTGCAAAAAATTTCTCTCCTAGTCACATGGCGACGCTCAGAGATGAAATATTGGCTTTTAAGCAAGAACCCAACGAGCCTTTGCATGAGATTTGGGAGCGCTACCGGACCATGGTTAAGTAATGTCCAAACAATGACATGACTGAAGCCATGATTCAGCAAACCTTCTATCGAGGAATAAACACTATAAATCAATGTGTGGTTAATCAGTTGGCCGATAGAAATTTCATGAAATTGACTTACCCCGAGGCATGTGAGGTCTTAGATGAGATGGCTGACACATCGTCAGCATGGCAACGTAGAGCAAACGTACCTCAGGGTGAGTCCGGTGTCAATAGTATTCACAAAGAACTTCAAGAACAGGGGCAAGAAATTGCTGAGCTCACTACCACTATGAACCAACTTGAATAGGCCCAGCTTTAGCAATTACAAAGGCCAAAGAAAGTAAATGCCATGGAGGGAGTGAACCAAAGAAGACCTCGGGGAAATCCTAAGCAAAGCAACAATGATCAAAATGACCAAGGACCAAGTGGGTATAGTGAAGAAGAGTCATATGATGATCAAGAAGAGGATGTTATGTATGGAAATAATTACCAAAGTCAAGGAAACAATCAAAACTTGAGCAACCAAGGAAACAATCAAAACTTGAGCAACCAAGGAAACAATCAAAGTTGTGGTAATCAAAGACAAAGAAATTGGAACAATAACAACAATTCATGAAATTGGGGGAACAACAATAACCAACAATGGGGGAACAACAATGATAATAGTTGGAGCGGAGGCAATAACAACAACAATTGGGGTGGTAATGATAACCGAGGGTCCAGTTCTCAAAGGGCCCCGATGTACCAACAACCAAGCAATCCACCCCCGTACCAAGCTCAAGGCCAAAGCTCATCAGGTAATGACATGGGAAGAACTGAACAAATGTTCAAGCAAATGATGGAGCGCAATGCGGACTGCGATGCTCAATTGGCTTCCCACAACACCTCCATTAGGATTCTTGAAGTACAAATGGGCCAAATTTCTCATGCCTTGAATACATGCCCAAAGGGAGCACTACTGAGTGATACGGTGGTAAACCCTAAGGGTGGGAACAATAATAATACCGGTCACGCCATGGCGGTGACCACAAGAAGTGGAAAAGGCGGTGAAGCGAGCCCTTCTAGACAAAAGAGAATTGTTGTTGATGATGATGAAGTGCCAAATGATGAGTTACCAATTTAAGTTGAACAAGTGGTGGAAGATCCAACTACTAGTGAGGTGAGAATTGATATTCATGATAATGGGGAGGATTTGCAAANCCCCCCCCCCCCCTCCATAACCTCAAAGGTTGACGAAGCAAAGGCAAGATAATCAATTCAAGAAATGCATCGATATGATAAAAAGTCTTTCCATCAATGTCCCGTTGGTTGAACCTTTGGAGCGAATGCCTAGGTATGCTAAGTTCTGAAGGAATTAGTCACAAAGAAGCGGTCTATGGAGTGCGAAACCATTAAAATGACTCACCAAGTGAGTGCCATAGTGCATTCAATGGCACCCAAACTTGAAGACCCGGGAGCTTTTACCATTCCTTGCACAATCGGGAATGCGGATTTTGCTAAAGCTTTGTGTGACCTTGGAGCTAGTATAAACTTGATGCCATACTCAGCCTTTAAAACATTGGGGATTGGGAAACCTAGGGCTACCTCTATGCGTCTTCAAATGGCAGATAGAACTATGAAGAGGCCCCTAGGAATCATTGATGATGTATTGGTGCGGGTTGACAAGTTTATTTTGCCCGCGGATTTTTTCATATTGGATTGCGAAGTGGATTATGAGGTCCCCATCATCTTAGGAAGGCCCTTACTTGCAACGGGGAAGGCCTTCGTTGACGTGGAGGCCAGTGAGCTCACTTTCCGCTTGGGCAATGAAAAGGTTGTTTTCTATGTGTGTAAATCAATGAAGCGGCCCAACAGCACAGAAGTATGCTCTTTCATGGACCTTGTCACCGAGGTCATTATTGATGATGCAAGCTCTATGATTAATGTTGAAGATCCAGTGGAGGTAGCTTTATTGAACCATGATGACATCATGGTGGATGTCTTACTTGAAAGTACCAATGCCCTTCAAGGCATGGGTTCTTATTCCTATGGTCCCCGAAAGCTATCATTGGACTTGGAGAATCAGAAAACTCCTCTGACAAAGCCTTCAATCGAAGAACCACCTACATTGGAGTTGAAGCCATTTCCACCACACCTCAGGTATGACTATCTTGGTCCCTCTCGTACTTTGCCTTTTATACTTTCCTCTTTCCTAACCCAATTGCAGGTAGACTCCACTTTGAAAGTGCTAAGGAGGAGGAAGAAAGCCATAGGATGGACTCTTGCTGACATTCGGGGAATAAGCCTCGCATTTTTCATGCACAAAATCATTCTTGAGGATGGAGCAAAGCCTTCCATAGAACACCAACGGAGGCTCAATGAAGCAATGCAAGAAGTGGTGAAGAAGGAAATCATCAAGTGGCTTGATGCAGGGGTTGTCTACCCAATCTCGAACAGTGCTTGGACTTCTCCGGTCCAGTGTGTTCCCAAAAATAGTGGCATGACAATGGTCCAAAATGACAAAGATGAACTCATTCCAACAAGAACGGTCACGGGATGGCGTGTGTGTATGGATTACCGCAAGTTAAACAAAGTGACTCGCAAGGACCATTTCCCCTTACCCTTCTTGGATCAAATGTTAGATAGGCTTGCGGGTCGGGCTTTCTACTGCTTCCTGGATGGGTATTCAGGCTATAATGAAATCTTGATTGCCCCGGAGGATCAAGAGAAGACCACTTTCACATGTCCTTATGGTACATTTGCCTTCTCCTGAATGCCTTTTGGTCTTTGCAATGCACCCGCCACTTTTCAGCGGTTCATGATGGAGATCTTTACTGATATGGTCGAAGACTTCCTCGAGGTGTTTATGGATGACTTCAGTTTAGTTGGGGATTCTTTTGATGAATGTTTGAGCAATCTTCACAAAGTCCTCGCTAGGTGTGAAGAGACCAACCTAGTATTGAAATGGGGAAAATGCCATTTTATGGTGGAAGAATGGATAGTGTTGGGCCACAAAATCTCGAGGAATAGAATTGAAGTGGACAAGGCAAAGATTGAAGTGATTTCTAAATTTCCACCTCCAACTTCGGTTAAGGGGGTCCGGAGCTTCCTTGGGCACGCCGGGTTCTATCGGAATTTCATTAAGGACTTCTCTAAGGTGGTAAATCCTCTTTGCAAATTGCTAGAGAAAGATTCCAAGTTTAACTTTGATGACAATTGCATGAAGGCATTTGAGCTATTGAAGCATAAACTCACTTCCACACCAATTATCACCGTACCCGATTGGAACTCTCCTTTTGAGCTCATGTGTGACTCTAGTGATGTGGCTCTGGGGGCAGTTTTGGGCCAAAGGGTGAAAAAAAATCTTTCACCCCATCTATTATTCTAACAAAGCAATGAACTCGCCCCAAATGAACTACACTGTCACCGAGAAGGAGCTATTGGCAATAGTCTTTGCGATGGAGAAGTTTCGTCCTTATCTTATGGGTGCCAAGGTCATAGTTCACACTGACCATGCGGCACTCCGGTATCTCATGACCAAAAAGGATTCCAAAGCGAGACTCATGTGGTGGGTGTTGTTGCTTCAAGAGTTTGACTTGGAGATTATTGGTAGAAAAGGGAGTGAAAACCAAGTGGCCGACCATCTTTCCCGCTTGGAGGAGCAAGGTCGACCTAGTGATGGGCTTGAAACTTATGATAGTTTCCTTGATGAACAACTTCTTTCTGTGTCAATGCAAGAAATGCCATGGTTCGGGGACATTGCCAATTATATTGTCACCGGTGTTGTTCCTTGTGAGCTCTCTTCCAACCAAAGGAAGAATCTTAGGAGGGATAGCATGGATTTTTATTGGGATGAACCATACTTATTCAAGATTTGCAATGATGATGTCATCCGGCGATGTGTGCCCGAAGAGGAACAAGGATCGATTCTTGAGTCTTGCCACTCCTCACCTTGTGGTGGTCATCATGGAGGGGCAAGGACCGCTTCAAAAGTGCTAAGATGTGGTTTCTTTTGGCCTACCATATACAAAGATGCTAGTGAGTTGGTGAAGCGATGTGATGAATGCCAACGAATGGGTGGCATATCCAAGAGAGATGAGATGCCTCTTACTACAATCCTAGAAGTGGATATCTTTGATGTATGGGGTATTGACTTTATGGGGCATTTGTGAGTTCTTGTGGAAACACTTACATACTTATGGATGTGGACTACGTTTCAAAATGGGTTGAAGCCGTGGCTTTGCCCAATAATGAGGCCCAGAGTGTGGTTGGTTTTCTGAAGAAGCATATTTTCACAAGATTTGGGACCCCGTGCCATCATCAATGATGGGGGGTCTCACTTTTGCAATAGGGCCTTTGATTCTTTGCTATCGAAGTACGGGGTCAATCACAAAGTGTCTACCCCGTATCATCCTCAAGCAAGTGGAGTGGTGGAAGTTTCCAATCGTGAGATCAAGAATATATTGGCCAAAACTGTGAATGCTAACCAGACCGATTGGTCTCGGAAGCTTGATGATGCTCTTTGGGCCTACCGTACCGCTTTTCAAGACCCCAATTGGTATGTCACCTTACTGGTTGGTGTATGGCAAGGCTTGTCATCTTTCGGTGGAGTTGGAGCACAAGGCACTTTGGGCTTTGAAAAAGTTGAATTTCGATTGGGACACAGCTACTAATCTCATAGTTGATCACTTGAATGATCTAGATGAGTTCAGATTTCATGATTACACTAGCTCCTCCTTGTATAAAGACAAAATGAAGTACCTTCATGATAAGTATGCCAAAGAACGGGAATTCAAGGTGGGAGACTTGGTGATCCTTTTCAATTCTAGACTCGGTCTCTTTCCGGTCAAACTCAAGTCAAAATGGAGTGGCCCGTTTGAGGTTGTATTGGTTACTCCCTTTGGTGCTCTCGATATTAAGAACAAAAATGGGGAGATTATTTGAGTGAATGGCCACCGGTGCAAGCACTACCTTGGGAAATTTTAAGATAGCCACGTGGTGGCTTTGATGAAGCTCAATTGAACATGGTAACATGCGTCGTGCCGCGACGTTAAATCAGGCGCTTCTTGGGAGGCAACCAATGTGTCTTTATTTTTGTTTCTCTTTGATTTTCTTGGTAGTATAGGACTCATTGTTTGGACTAACTGGTTGTGAGATGTTGTAGGATTATTTTGATGCAGGTCACAAGGTTAAGTTGTGAAAAAAAACAGCTCTCTGAAGTTGCAGTGCGGACCACGGTTAATTTTGTGCAGACCGCGGTTAATTTTGTGCGGTCCGCGGAGCTGGCTCACCAGACAAAACAAGTTTCTGAAGTTGCCACCGCGGCCGCGATACTATTTTACGCGGATCGCGGTTAATTTTACGAGGACCGCAGTAGCCAATTGCCCAGATCTTTAAAGGACCGCGGGCCGTGGTCATTTTATGCGGTTCGCGGTGGGGTGAGTACTGTGGGTCCCAGGCCCAGCTCTATAAATAGGGTCTCAGGGCTTCATTTTACACTTTACGCCCTTTGACTCTCTACAGTAAAATTTTAACTGTGCATCACTCTTGCTAATTTCAAGTGTTCATTTCATTCATCCCATCTTCATCCCACATCTAGTAAATGTAATTTTGCTTTCATAACTTCTTAATTCTATTATTTTCTTGTTTACCTAGTAGATTTTCTTATTCTTTTTTCCTTTTTTCTCCTCTAATCCATTAATCATGTGTAGGGTTTGTTCATAATGCTAAATTTAGACCCATTGAAGTTAATTACACTGATTAAAGACATAGGGTTTCAACAACATATGCATTTAAACTTGAATTAAAAGTAAAAACTGGAACCCTAGTTTGGGAATTAGTGTGGTCCGCGGTGCTTTTACGTGGACCGCGATGCTTTAAATGACTCAAGTCTCAACTAATTACCGTGGACTGTGGTGCCTTTTTGTGCGGTCCGTGGTGCCTTAATGCGGACCGCGGTTGATTTTATGCGGTCCGCGGAGTCCAATTTCAAAGGGGTGGGTATTCTGAACCCCACCCAGTGCGGACCGCGGTCGTTTTCATGCGGTCCGCGGTGCTTAAGTGCGGACTGCAGTCATTTTTATGCGGTTCGCAGTGACAAATTCAGAGAGGTGGGTAGTTTGAACCCCACCTCAACGCGGACCGCGGTCCTTTTTGTGCGGTCCGCAGTCTACTGTTACTGCAACATATATCCATTGATCTGCAACTGTTTTTCTTCATGAATAATTACACTGTTTGGATACTAACATTCTCTAAATGAATTGCACTTGCAGATTATGGTCCAATCAAGAGGTGGTGGCCGTAAACCAAGCGGAAAGGGTGAATCCTCTCAGGGGAGAGGCAAGGAAATGATCAGACTAACTCCCCAAGTCTGGCGAGCAATAAAAGAAATTAGAAAAACAATCCGGGCCATGGATAGAGCTTCTTCCCAATCGGGAAGTGAGTATGCACCCTCCGGAGAGGGATCTAAGTCAGAGTCGGTACCAGAGTTTGTCCCCGACTTCTCGGAAAGGTTCAGACTGACAAATGAACCTTCTGACTCCCCTCCTGCCCAAGAAGCAGCACACTCTGAGTCGTCTGAAGTCTCATCTGTAGGGAGTGATCATGAATACTCCACCTCAACTACATCCTCTCTATCAGGTGAGCACTCCGAAGAAGAAGAGGCCGAGGATGAGACCCAGACAGGGGGTGAACCCCGAGTAGAGGGGTTGAAAGAACAAGAAAATCGGAAGCATGGCAAGATCCATTTGGGAGTGAACCGGCATTTCATAAATTCCGAGAATGGTGGTCTGAGAGGAAATTGATCCTAGAGCATAAATTCATCACAAAGGACCTTTTGCCGGATAACCCCAATGTGAAGATACAGTTCAGGGAGAGGAAAGGCTGGGACTATTTCACTTGCCAGCTTCCGGAGGCAAATGAGCACCTCGTCAAGGAGTTCTACACTAATTTGGCTTATTTGTAAAAGGACTCCAAGGCGACTAAAGTGCGCAATCTGACTATACCTTTTGATGGGGAGGCAATAAACAACTACCTAGAGTTCGATGATGAGGATGAGTCGGAGTACTTAGAGAAATTGAGTGCGGGGGATGAGGCCCATTCATGGATGGCGGAGCACTTTGCAATACCAGGTGAAACCCGAAACTGGTTGCAAGCAGGGAAAGTAATTCTGAGGAGGACATTAAATTTTGAGGCCAAAGGTTGGGAGACGTCCGTGTGCAGCAGGATCGACCCCACCTTCCATGAAAATTCTCTTCCTCTCAGGCGAGTTGTGGTGATTGCTTCTATCATGGCAGGGATCTCGATCAATGTCCAGAATGTGATGTCAAGGGTTATCAACCGGGTGGTGAATGAAGGTGATAGAGCCTATCCCTTCCCTAATTTCTTGACCATGTACCTTGAAGATCAGAAAGTAGAAAATAGGAAGTTTGATGTAAAATTGAAGCCAAAGGCTTCGTTCTCCTGGTACAGTCTTCAGGGTGATGGCAACCCCAAAAGCAAAGGTTTCAAAGGAAAAGCCATCGGTTCCACTGGCCAGTCTGAAGAGCCAATGGTTGTAGTGGCATCTTCTCACCCTGCCTCAGCAACCCCGGACATTGATGGCCTGTCCACTTCAGCACCCCCAGGCATTCCTTCATTACGGGCATACCCTCTGACTGCCCACCGTCTGAGCCAGACCATATCCAGTATCAACAACTGGATGCAAACAGCTACTTCTAAGTTGTCTGTCCTTTCCATGACGGTGGCAGACCAAGCTGCACCTCCCCACCACAGGTCCCACAATCCGTGGAGGACGCTATCAAGAAACTTCTGGACAACCAGAAGAAAATCCTTGATAACCAGAAGTTGATTTTGGACGTTGTTAGTTCTCATGGGAAGGCACTGACGGATCTTGCAAAGGAGACCAAGAAGCTGAGGAAAACTCGTGCCTCCATGGAGTCAGTGAAGAAGCCAAGGAAAGAGGTAGATAAGCTGAAAGAGGATCACCTGCCATTAGACCTGCTGCTACTGGACCCTGCTGCCCAGCCTGACCTAGAGCCGGAGATTGAGATGCCAGCAAAGAGGAGGAGAGTGCTTCCCCATACAAAGGGCATTGTGATAGAGTTGGCAGACCTACAAGGAGATACATCGAGTCAACCACAGTTGTCAGTACAGGCCCAGGTTACAAAGGAGGTCCAGTTCCAGGTCCTGATGGAGACACAGGGTTCTGGGGATCAGTCACAGGTTCCCATGCAGTCCACAGACCCCGAGACCCACACTGAGGATCCTATGCAGATGGAGGGCCTATAGGGAATTTCTCTTTACTCTCTCTCCTTACTTTTGAGCTTATTTTGCTAGTTAGCATTGAGGACAATGCTAGCTTTCATTTGAGGGGGTAACCGTATTTTGGTTGGATTTGGATGACGGATTTGGATGACTGTATAATTAGATACTATTTTTATTGGTATGTACATAACTTTACTATTCTAGTACTTTTCATAATTTTGCACTTTTTGGTCTGTATATAAAGTTACTTCCTAATGTATATAGTCATTCCCCCTTATGCATATTCGATTAATTCCCATCTTGTATATATTCATTCTACTTTACGCATTTTATTTTACGCATTTTTCTTTTTTATAGCTTCTTATTTTATTTTTGTAGCTTCTTGTTTTGAATTTTTCGCGTGCAATAAGCCTTTGGTTTTTTTAATGCCATAGTTCTTTCCAAAGGTGGAATTTGTGTGAACCGGGTGGCTCTTCCCAAGGATGGATGGTGTGACAACTTTCTTAAGGGTTTGAGTCTGTTTTTCTTGTTACTTTTGTGTAAATAGTAGTTGGTAAGGAATGGTACCTCAAGCAAAGCTTCACTTGGGCCTAACACATTTGCCTTTGATCATATGGTCAAAAACAAATCGTTGTGTTTAGGATGGTGAAAGTCGTAATCTTGAGACTCTTGTGTTGGCCGATAATTATCAAGTGATTTTTCGGGACCATTGTGTTGCTCAAATCATATCTAAGGTCATTGTGGGCCCCTGACTCTATTTCTTTAGCAACCCTATAGCTTGAGTGGTGAGAGTTTGAATTGCAAGTCCAAGTCTCGTGCCATTAGTCTAGAACTTGCCCCGAATGTTTGTCTAGGAAAAATCTTAAGTGCAGTTTGACTTGAGATGTGATTATAGGCTCTCCTTGATCCGAACAGTGACTTGAACATTTCCATAGCCTACCAATGACAATTTCCCTAGTCAACCCTTTTGAGCCTTAGACCTTTTTCTTTTAAGAAACCATGATACAAGCCTTTACCAATTTTAACCCTCTCTTGGCACCGCTTCTTCCCTTAGCACAAGGAAAAAACGTAAGTTTGGGGGAGAGGCGAGGGATGAAACAAAGTGAAAAAGAAGGTACAAAAAGGAAGAAAAGGAAAGGCAATGAAAAAGAAAGAAAAGAAAAATCAAAAAGCCAAAAAGAATGAACAAGTTAGAAGAAATAAAAGTGAATCAATGAAAAGAAAGAAATTAAAGGTGTGGAATGTTTAGAAAGGAGAAAAATGATTGAATTGAACAAGAAGGAGTGACAGTGTGTCTCTCTAGTCCCTCCGAAAGGGCTAAATGACTCAAGAAGTCAAGAGAATGTGAAATAAATGAAGTGCTTAAGGGAAGATAGAACTCACCTTTACCAAATATTTCCTACCTTAAACATAAAGCCTTCATCATGTGTCCACAAAAGTCCTATATGATCTTGAGTTGAATGAAGCTTACATTAGTGGCGACTCACATAAGGGGCAAGCCTGTGGTACTTTGAGCCGGACTTGAGTCTTTTCCTTGAGAGAGATGAGTGAACTCCCATTATCCTCATTCTGAGTGTTACAATCTTAAAGTGAGGTTTTCTTAGGGAGATTTGAGGATTATGAGTTTGGGTTCCACAACGAACAAAGTAGTAGTAAGAGTTTCGTTGATGAGTCGAGTCAACTCTTGATGCTCTTGTATCGCACTGAAATCCATGGTTTTGAAAGGTCAAAAGTTGTTAATGATTCATTTGCGTTCAGGGCAATTATTAGTCTCAATTGATGCTAGAAGAGGTTACCTTAGGGCAGCTAAATTTTCTTGAACTTATTCAAAAAAAGGGGTGGGGCTTATTTAGTTTGCTTGGGGACAAGCAAAAGCTTAAATTTGGGGGAGTTGATAACTAGGGATTTTACCTTATTTTACACACTTTCGTACTTAAGTTTTGGATAAAATTGTATGCAAAATAGTCCCAAAGGCTTACTTGTTGTGCTTGTTGCAGGGTTTAGTCAAAAAGGATGACATACAGTCAAAGACCTGCTCAAAAAGGAGTGAAACCTGCACAAGTACCAAGTTCAAGCACATGCAAAGTTATATTGACCAGTGCGGACCGCGGTCCACTTTATGTGGTCCGAACTGAAGAGATTCAAAGAGTGCTTCCCAAGGCCAATCCAACGCGTACCGTGGTCCATTTAATGCGGTCCGCGGTGGAAAGATTTAGAGAAGATGTTTCCAAGGCAAAAGTCATTGCGGACCGCGGTCCAATCTATGCAGTCTGCGGTCAAGAGAATGAGATACCCCAAACCTTGAAGGCTAGAAGACCTACATGGACCGCAGTCCTTTCTTCGCGGTCCGCGTTGAAACCACCGTGGTCGCGGTCCAGTTTATGCAGACCGCGATGGCCAAGCTCAGAGGCCAGTTTTGTAAAGCTAAAAAGCCTCATCGCGGCCGCGGTACATTTTGTGCGGTCCACGATGACCTCGCAGTGGCATTTTTATCCGAAATTTTCAGCTGAGTATAAATAGTTTCTTTTCTTATTTTTAGGTCAAGCTTTGTATTGAGATATAGTGGGGAGCTTGTGAACGACTTTTATTTATCTTTTTGAGTACTTTTAGAAGGATTTCAACATTGAATCTTTCAATTTTAGTTTATAAATCAATTATATGGGTTTTGCTTCATCTATTTCTCTGATTTCTTTAGTTATTATGAGTAGCTANCATTAGCTAGGGTTGTGGCTCAACCCTAGTGTGGGTGTTTAATGGGTCCTTTAAATTAAGGCTTAGATGTTTATGGGTGTTTGACATTTGGGCTGATTTGTGGTTTTCATGTTAAAATTGGTGGTTGCAAACACTAATTGGTGTTCAATTGACTTGGGTTCTTCTTGAGAAACAGGACTTGAGTCTAGAAAATCAGTCCAACAAGGAATTGGGACGAAATCAAGAGATTGATAGTCCTAATTAATGGGTTAATCCTAGAGATAGTAAAACCCTACTTGAACCAATATTGCTTGCATAATTTTGACAACCAATTGACCTCGAGAGAGGCAATTAGGGCAAAGCTACTCAAACTACCGAGAGGTATAGAGTTGCTAATTTCGTGCATTGGTTATGCCAAATTCCCTTTGTTAACATCTCTGCCTTAAGTATTGGATCCCGTTAAATATTCGCCTAGGAGAAAGTCATAACCCTAGTGCCTTTTATCCATTAAGAAAACAACCAAAAATACATTCGTTAGTTAATTAGCAAATTACTATTAGTATAAACCATAGTATAATTGTCAAACCAACAAGTATGAAAAGTGCAATTAAGAGCATGAACCACTACTAGATTACCTAGAAACTCAACTCCCACAATCATAACTCCCTGTGGATTCGATCCCGACCCTTCGGGTAAAAGCTGCTCCGACCCTCATCTCGCTACTTTATAGTAGTGTAGATGAGAGCCGATCACACCGCAACCACCAAAAGCTGTATGCGAATGCGGAGAACGGGATGCAAACGCGAAGAAGTAGAAGCCACAGTTCAGCAATCGTGGACTGGTCCGTGCCAAAGCGAAGAGGAAAAAAGATCAGCCTACTAAACAACCTTCGCGATTGCTGGTACACCTATGTGATCGTAGAGAACGACACTAAACACCTTAAACCAGCAACTCAAAAACGTGAAGAAATGGCCCACAGCCCAGTCGAAATGCACCTGAGGCCCTGGGGATCCCGTCGAAACATGACAATAAGTTTCATAACATAACACATACCCCCTCGAGGTCTCAAATCACATCAAAAAATTTCAAAACTATGAATCGCACCACGACTCGAACTTGTGAACTTTTAAATCTTTCAATTTCTAAAACTCGCGCCGAAACATTTCAAATCAACCCGGAATGACGCCAAATTATGCATGCAAGTTCCAAATAACATAACGGAGCTAATACAACTCTCAGAATAACACTTAGACCGCGGTATCACCAAAGTCAACTCTCGGGCAAACTTCCCAACCTTCCAAAATTTCAATTTTCCAATTTTTGCTGAAATGCTTCAAATTACCCTACGGACCTGCAAATCAAAATGCAGACGAATGCCTAAGTCCAAAATCACCATACATAGCTATTGGAATCATCAAATTTTCATTTTAGATTCGTTTACACAAAAGTCAAATTCCGGTCAACTCTTATTGCTTAAGCTTCAAAAACAAGAATCCGTCTTCCCAATTGACCCTAAATCCTCCGAAAATAGAACTCGGCCACACAAGCAAGACATAACACATAATATGAAGTTTCTCGAGATTTAAAGACGCCGAACGAGACGCTAATTCTCTAAATGACCGCCCGGGTCGTTACATATTTTTCCTAAGCATTTTCGGATAAAGTACCTCGCAAGATAAGAGAAATGAAATTGTTAGCGAAATAATATATTGTAAAAGATAAACTATTAAAGTGGCATATTTATTTAATTTTTTATTTTTAAAGAGTTTTTGGAGAATATTTTTTTGAAAATGATTTGAAAACGTTTTTGTTTTTAAAATATTGTTTATAGAATGTTTTTAGAAAAGGTTTTGAAAAAGTAAAAAATATTATAGGAGGCTCGGATTATGATTTCAATTTCCATCTAGACATGAGAACGAGAACCGTCTTGGTTGCGACTATGGTAGCTAATTGTGTCGCCTTCCGAAGGGCTATTGGTTCGTCATGTTCTCGTCTTTTCCCTTTCTGATGTTTGTCGTCATCACCTCGTTATTATAGGCCTTGTCTGGAGGGTCAATCGGGGTGTCTAAAAAATTACTATGTGATGACCTAAGGGGTCATTTTATAAAATTAGACTTTGTTCCATGTTAAATAGACATAAAAAGACTAAAATTAAATATCTCAATTTGCGTGCGTAGTCCGGGTGTGAAACCGGAAAGCTTTTATGTGAAAATATGAGAAATAGTGATTTTTAGAATTTAAATTTGATAAAGGTTGACTTTGATCAATATTTTGAGTAAACAGACCTGGATCCGTATTTCGACAATCCCGGGAGGTCCGTAGTAAAATATGGGACTCGGGCGTATACCCAGAAATGAATTCTGAGGTCCCAAGCCTTAGAAATCAATTTTTGAAAGAAATTGGTTTGCTGAAATGTTTATGAATTAAAGAAAAGAAATAATATTTGAAACCATTGGTATCGAGCCCGTATTTTGGTTCCGAAGACGGTACATATTTTTATTATGATATTGAAAGGTTAACTGTGAAATTTGGTGAAAAATGGAGTTCGTTTGACGTGATTCGGATATCCGATTAAGAAATTATGAACTTTAAGTGTTCTTGTTGAAAATGATGAGTTTTGAGGTTTACTTCATAGTTTTACATGTTATTTTCATGATTTAATCCCACGAGCAAGTCCGTATGATATTTTTAGATTTGCGTGCATATTTTTCTTATAGCCCCGAGGGCTCGGGTGAGTTTCGGGTAGGCCACAGGATGTTTTTACACTTGAAAGATTGTTGGTTTTCTTTGCTATCAGGGCACAGGTATTTAATGCATTGCGAACGCACTCCCCCAGTGCGAACCCATAGAGTAAAATAGGGGGAGGTCATTTTTGTTCTATGCGAACGCACCCCCCAGTACGAACGCATAGAGTAAAATAGGGGGAGGTCATTTTTGTTCTATGCGAATGCCTCCCCCC
>ML279228.1:42589-74744 GCA_005239495.1 Nicotiana undulata | reverse complement strand
CCAACACAGAGTTAGGCAAGACACTTACCTCAACTGTGCAAATCAACCGCTAATCACTCTCTTTCCACGAGTATCAAACTCCGGGTGGCCCAAATATATTCAATTCGATGGGATAACATAAATATAAATTCAAGAAATCGAAATAACTAATTAATTCAGAACTAATACGCGAAATTAGAAAATTTGACCAAAACGCCCCTCGGGCCCACGTCTCGGAATCGGGAAAAATTTATATTTTCTGAACCCTTGTTTGCTCACGAGTCTAACCATATGAAAATCTCTCAAATCGGAGGTCAATTACCCATCAAAACCCCAAAATTAGGTCAAAGAAGTTTCTTCCATTTTTCCTCAATTTTAACTCAAAATCATGAATTTAAGGGTGGATTTAAGATTAGGAATGCGGAAATTAACCTATGGTGGTAGAAACTCACTTACCTCGATTACCCACGTGAAACACCTCTCAAAGATCGCCTCTCCCGAGCTCCCACAACTCAAAAATTGTGAAATAACATAACCCTCGGATTCTTAGAATATGAACAGGGATTTCCGCACCTGCGGTCCCTTTAACCGCACCTGCGGTACCGCACCTGCGGAAATATCATCGCAGGTGCGGGATTTCATTTAAAACCCCTGGGATCGCACTTGCGGCTGGCTGGTCGCTGGTGCGGCTCCGCGCCTGCGGAAACCCAATCGCAGGTGCGGGATTCACTTAGGCTGGACAAGGGTCGCGCCTGCGGGTCTTTTGTCGCTGGTGCGGCTCCGCACCTGCGGACCCTGGGAAGAATCCTCACACTTCTCACCTGCGGCTAGGGGGGTCGCTCCTACGAACTAGCACCTGCGGAGATTCCATCGCAGGTGCGGAACACCAGAAGAGGATCTGGTTCAGCTGCTTGCAAAGTCCCAAAACTCCCCGTTAAACATCTGAATCGACTCCGAGGCCCCAGGGACCTCAACCAAAACCACCAACTGACCCCAATACCTCGTTCCAACTTAGTCGAGCCTTAAAACACGTCCCATAACATCAAAATACCCAAAATGCATAAATTCAAGCCTAAGGACTTAGGAATTTTTCAAGAATTCACCTCTGACGCCGAACCACGTCTAAACTCGTCCGAATGACCTCAAATTTTGCACACAGGTCATAAATGACATTCCGGACCTGCTGTCGCTTTCGGAATTCCATTCCGAGTCCGATATCAAAATCTCACCTATCGGCCGAAATCGCCGAAATTCTAACTTTCGCCAATTCAAGCCTAAATCTACGTCTGGCCTCAAAAACACATTCCGAACACGCTCCCAACCCCGAAATCACTCAACGGAGCTGACGGAGTCGACGGATTTCCATTCCGGATCCGTCTTCACACAGCTCCCGCTCCGGCCCAATTTCTAAGGTCAAAGCTCACCTTAAAGGACTATATGTCCAAAAACACTCCAATTTTCATCACTCAACGCTCCGACTCGTTCCATTAACCTAATAAGACAAGGGAGGAACAGTTATAAGGGGATCGGGGTTCTAACTCTCCAAAACGACCGGCCAGGTCGTTACATCCACTTTTGTTCGTGGAGTATTCCTTAAAGTCATATTTATCTAGCTATTTCTTTGTTTACTTAGAGAACTGGCCAGGAAATTTCATGTCTTGAGCAGTGCCTCTAATTATCAGTAGAGGCTTCATAGACATGGTTGTGGGGTTAAGATTCAGATGTTTTTGATAATAACTTAGTTGTATTTCATTGTTTTCTACGAATAATATTTTGGAGTTGGCTTATTTTAGATATTTAGATTAATTAAAAGTATTTGATTATAGTATTGTCTTATTGCATATAAAGTTTGAGGTTATAATAGATTTGATAAGCGCAGATAGTTCGCTCGTTCATGTTTAGTGATCGGGTGTCGGTCCCGGCTTGTTTAGAAAATGGGTCGTGACATTATAAGCACTTTAAGTTTGACCAAATATTTTACTATTTTATCCTTAAATATTCTTTTTTATAACAATACTCTTACATCAATACTCACTGCCTCAAGTACTATTTCAACCTAACCCCCCACCCCTCCCCTTCTTCAAGTCTGCAGTTCTCATTGACTATTTAAGATAAGCAAATGCTCTATTCCTTTGCATATTTATATCTATGTGATTGTGTATTAATCTTTCAATTGTATGTAATAAATGAGGACATATCAAATTTTTGGTGTATCAATGTTTGTTTCTCTACAAATATTTTGTCCTATTTAGTTTTTTTTTTACTGAGAAACTTTTATCAATTTATTAATTATTACAACTTATGATTATATGCTTATCATAAAATAAATTATATTTATCATAAAAGTTATCTTATCTAAGCACAGTTGTATTTTAAAATAAAATGACAAATAGAATATTTTGTATTTGGATCTTTGGAATCTAATATATTAAAGAAATTACACCCTTATAAGTGTAAACAGTATAAGGTTATTTAAGTCATTTTAATAGAAAAAGAGCTTATCAGCACTTTTTTTTAATCAAATATTGCACCAGCTTATTATCAAGTTCAGCACTTGTATCCAAACGCGTAACTGCTTATTTAATAAATCAGTTTCAGCACTAAAAAGTGCTTTTCAGCACCTAATGCTTATCAGCTATTTCTAATAAGCTAATCCAAACAGGCTCCAAATCATATCAAGTTTCAGAAGGGTCCAAATTATTCTTTCCCGCATCGTGACGAGTTAATCTTTAATAAGAAATCTGTATACGGTAAAAATCGGGCTTGTCTACGACATGGTATATCGGGTTTGGGACATGATGGATTGAATATCGACCCCGAGTCCCACCATACCAGAACACGAGGTCAGAATGTTTGTCTTCAAGAACATTGAGTCCGTGATCTCGGAATCGACCCTGACCCAGAACGAGCTCGAAGAAACATTGTTAGTGTAACCAACAGAAGACCGAAATAACAAAAGACAGAAATATCCATGACCGGTCGGATATTACGGTGGGAATCTCGACACATATCAATAAGGAACCGACAAATCAACAAATCAACAAATCAAGCGATTTTCACCTTTTATAGAATCGTACCTAAAGTAGGATTCCCTTACTATATAAAGGGGGTCTTATCACTTGTAAAATATATTGTAACACGCCTTCCAAAGCAATACATTATTTTTCTCTATAAGCTTTTATTTAAGTTATGTTTTGATACCGATCGGAGTGCGTCCAGTTCGAGGGTAGATAACCTCCCAAGGTTGTATTGTTCCATTCGTGTGGTTTGAATTTACTTTATCATTGTTCATTTAAGTTGTAATTTAATTTATCGCTTTGTGTCAAGTTAATCCATGTATCCTTAAAACAACTTACAAATTCACTTGTTATCGGATTTGAGGGTAAACAATTTGGAACTCAGCGTGGGGCTAAGGATAATAGTGGTTATCTGATACAAATTTCCATAACACACTCTACTTTACACTTGTTCTTTGAAGTGTCTCTAATTTCAGGCTAAAACTCAAAATGTCAAACTCTTAATCAGCACCCATACATGTTGACAATGAGTTCGGACACCGAGCAAAAACGACAATGTAACACCTAGAAATGAGGTTTACCCAGTCGACCTTAGCGGAGTCCCGGCCGCAGACCCGATCCATGTTAGCTCACAAGTGGCCATTAACACAAATTTGCCCATCGATCCTTAGGACACTGTCTGCAGAGATGTTCGATCGGTTGAACAAAACACACACAGAGGCGAAGATGGTAAAATCAACTTGCAGGTAATCTTCAAAATGTTACACGCTCAACAGGCGGCGATAAGCCAACTCCAGAACCAGAGCCGCGCGCCGAGTAGGATTGAACCCGAATTATCCCGGGAAGTCATCCACAGAGATGAACCATCCTCAGAGAGATCGAATGAGAAGGAGTCGGGAACCAACCCGGTGATCATGAAGATGCTCGAAGAACTAACGAAACAGATAGAGTCAGGGGAGAAGAAAATCGAGGCAAATGATAATAAGGTGGAAACCTACAATTCCAGGGTTGACCAAATCCCAGGAGCACCACCGATAGTGAAGGTCCTGGACTCCAATAAGTTCGTGCAAAATCTTTTTCCTCCGAGCGTGGCTCCCAAGCCCATCCCTAAGAAGTTCTGCGTGCCTGAGATTCCTAAGTACAACAGAACGACCGACTCAAACAAGCATGTTACCTCCTACACATGCCCTATCAAAGGGAACAACTTGGAGGATGATGAGGTCGAACCTATCTTGCCGAAAATATTTGGAGAGACCTTGCCAAAGGGAGATATGATATGGTACCACAACTTACCTCCTAATTCTATTGACTCATTTGCTATGCTTACAGACTCTTTCGTGAAAGCACATGCCGGGGCTATCAAGGCCCATACCAGGAAGTCGGACCTTTTCAAAGTAAAACAGAAAGATAATGAGATGCTTAGAGAGTTCGTGTCCCGGTTTCAAATGGAACGGATGGATCTGCCATCGGTCGCTGATGATTGCGCCATTCAAGCTTTCACCAAAGGACTCAATGTTCCAAGCTTGATGGCTTCACAACAGTTGAAGTAGAATTTGATAGAATACCCGGCTGTTACTCAGGCCGGTGTGAATAACCGGTATCAATAAAAAATCAGGGTTAACGATGATTAACATGTGGCTCCTTCCGGGTCCATTTATTCTGTGATACCCATCGACAGATTCGAGTGAGATATCGACTGTGAACCGAGGTCAAATAGGGATCGGTATCAGCAATACAATGGAGATCGAAGAAGCAATGGGTCAGAAAGAATTCTATGCAAAATGAAAGGAGAAATGATCGAGGTCTGAGCACCCGGGGACTCATGAGAAAGAACGGTTTCGACAGTCCTATCGGGCCTAAAGAAGCACCAAGGTTATCGGAATACAACTTTAATGTCGATGATGCTGCCATCGTATCAGCTATCGGACGCATCAAGGACACGAAATGGTCTCGGCCTCTACGATGTGATCCAACCCTAAGGGATCCTAACTAGATGTTCAAGTATCATGGCACTCACGGCCACAGAATAGAGGATTGCCGACAGTTGAGGGAGGAGGTAGCATGGTTATTCAACAATGGGCACCTTCGAGAATTCCTGAGCAACCGAGCCAACAATCATTCAAAAAATAAGGATTCTAACAAATAGACCGAACAAGAAGAACCTCAACACGTCATTAGCATGATCATCGGTGGGGTCGATGTACCTCAAGGGCCGATGTTAAAACGCACCAAAGTATCCATCAGAATGGAAAACGGACTCGAGATTACATACTAGAAAGAAATTTGTCTTTCAACGACGAGGACGCAGAAGGGATCGTGCAACCCCACAATGATGCACTGATAATATCTGTACTCATAAATAAATCTCGATTTAAGCATGTATTAATTGATCCAGGTAACTCGGCCAACATCATCCATTCGAGGATCGTAGAACAACTCGGTCTACAAGATCAAATTGTGCATGTAGTCCGAGTTCTGAACGGATTCAACATGGCATGTGAAACCACTAAGGGGAGATAAAATTACCACTGAATGCCGACGGGACCATCCAGGAGGCCATATTTTATGTGATCAAAGGAGACATGAGGTACAATGCCTTGTTTCGGAGGCCATAGATCCACAACATGAGGGATGTGCCCTCGACTCTTCACCAAGTGTTAAAATTCCCAATGCCAGGAGGGATTAAAACAACTTACGGAGAACAACCTGCCACAAAGGAAATATTTGCAGTCGAAAAGAGGTGATTCTGATATCAATACACGCAATGTCAAAGGAACCAAGTTCGGACACAAAATAGCAATTACCGACATCGAGCACGATCCAACTAGATAAATAGGGGACTGATGAAGATGGTGATTATGAGGTTCCCAAATAATTTATAGTCCCCAATGATTTCGATACCACTAAGAAAACGATCGAGGAGATGGAACAGGTCATGTTGATGGAGCATCTACCCGATCGAAAGGTATACCTGAGCACGTGGTTAAACCCGAGCTTAGGAAAAAAACTCATTCAATTTCTTATAGCTAACATAGATTGTTTATCTTGGTCCCATATTGATATGAAAGGGATCCCACCAAAGATAACCAATTCCAAGCTATGCCCGGACACAAAATTTTGCCCGGTCAAGAAGAAGAGGAGACCCTACTCTGAGGTCAAACATGCTTTCATCATGGACAAGGTATCTAAACTCCTTAAAATAGGGTCTATCCGGGAGGTCAAATACCCCAATTGGTTACCAAAGTGGTGGTCCCTAAAAAAGGGAACAAGTTAAGAATGTTTGTAGACTATAAGGATTTGATTAAGTCGTTTCCCAAGGATTATTTCCCTTTTCCCAACGTCGATCGCATGATCCATTCCACAGCCGGGCACGAGATCCTCAGTTTTCTCGACGCCTACTCCGGATACAACCAAATACGGATGAACCCGGATGATCAGGAAAAAACCTCCTTCATCACTAAGTACGACACATACTGCTATAACGTGATGCCATTCAGATTAATAAACACCGGTGCCACTTATCAACACCTAGTAAACCAAATGTTCAAGAAACAAATAGGAAAATCAATGGAAGTTTACATTGACGATATGTTGGTTAAGTCCCTACGAGCAGAGGACCATTTAAAACCTTTGCAAGAAGCCTTCATCATATTGAAGAGATCTAGAGAAATGTGTGTTTGGAGTCGGATCAGGTAAATTCCTCGGATTCATGGTATCCAACCGAAGAATCGAGATCAATCCCGACAAGATCAAAGCCATCGAAGATATCACGGTGGTGGAAAACGTGAGGGTCATGCAAAGATTAACCAGGCGCATAGCCTCCCTCAGGCGATTCATCTTGAGGTCCTCCGATAAGAGCCATCGATTCTTCTCGCAAATGTAGAAGAAGAATAACTTCTCTTGGATGCTAGAATGCCAACGAGCCTTGAAGGAACTCAAGCGATATATATCGAGCCCACCACTGCTTCACACACTGAAGGCAAACGAACAGTTAAACATGTACTTGGGAGTATCGGAGATAACGGTAAGTGGAGTCCTGGTTCGGGAGGAGCAAGGTACGCAATTTCCTATTTACTATGTTATCAGGACTCTAGGTGAGGCCGAAACTAGGTACCCTCACCTAAAACATTGGCACCCGCTTTGCTAAGCGCCTATAGGAAACTGAAACCATATTTTCAGTGACATCCTATATGTGTTGTGCCTACTTACCAATTGTGAAATATAATGCATAAACTTGAACTCTCGGGACAATTGGCCAAATGGGCCGTAGAAATCAGTGGGTACGATGTTGAATATTGACCCGGGACAACCATAAAATCTCAAATTTTGGCAGATTTCATGGCCGACTTTACGCCGGCCCTAATACCCGAGGTTGAAAGAGAGTTGCTGGTATACTCGGGGACGTCTTAGAGAATTTGGACCCTCTTTGCGGACGGTGCCTCGAACATAAAAGGGTCCAGACTTGTCATTGTATTGAAGCCACCAACAAGCAATGTAGTTAGACAATCTATTAGGACTATGAAATTGACTAACAACGAGGTCGAATATGAGGCCATGATTACAGGTCTTGAACTAGCCAAAATCTTGGGGGCGGAGGTGATGGAAGCTAAGTCTGATTCCCTCCTCATGGTGAACCAAGTTAATGGGACATTCGAGGTTAGAGAAGAACGAATGAAAAGGTACCTGGATAAGTTGTAGGTAACATTACATAGGTTCAAGGGGTAGACTTTGCAACACGTACCTCGAGATCAAAACAGCGAGGATGATGCCCTTGGTAACTTAGGGTCATCGGTCGAGGACGACGAGCTAAACTCACGGGAAATCGTACAACTCATGAGATTGATAGTGGAAGAAGGTCACCCCGAGATAAACTCTACAAGCATGACTGTGGGATTGAGAAACAAATGTATAGAATATCTGAAGACTAGAAAACTGCCCATGGATCCAAAAGAATCGAGGGCCCTGCGTACAAAGGCAGCCCGATTTAGCTTTACCGAAGATGGAAGCTTGTTCGGAAGAACGTTCGATGGCCCACTAGCGATGTGTCTAGGACAGGGAGAGATACCGAATACGTCGAGAGGGAAGTTCACGAGGGAACCTGCGAAAATCATGCAGGCACTGAATTGTTAGCTCGAAAGGTAATCAGAGTCGGGTACTACTGGATCGACATGAAAAAGGAAGCAAAGGAGTTCGTGCAAAAATGTGATGGATTCCAAATACCCGCTCTGATGATTCACCAACCCAGGAGCTACTGCATTCGGTTTTTTCACCATGGCCGTTTATGAAGTGCGGAATGGACATCGTCCGCCCCCTTACATGGGCATTCGATAAGGCTCAATTTATATAGTTTATGACATATTATTTTTCTGAGTCGGTGGAAGTCCATGCATACGAGAAGATCAAGGAGAGGGAAGTCATCGATTTCATTTGGGACCACATCATATGTTAGTTCAGAATGTTGGCCGAGATCGTGTGCGACAATGGGAAATAATTCATCGGTGGCAAATAAGCAAGTTTCTTGAAGACCACTAGATCAAAAGGATCCTATCAACACCCTACCACCCTAGTAGGAATGGACAAGCAAACTCGACCAACAAGACCATACTCCAAAACCTCAAAAAGAGGTTAACCGACGCCAAAGGAAAATGGGAGCAAATCCTGCCCGAAGTCTTATGGGCATATAGTACGACCTCGAAGTCCAGCACTGTGGCCACCCTATTCTCGTTGGTTTACGGAGCCAAAGCCCTAATACCGTTTGAAGTAGGAGAACCAAGTCTCGGGTTATGATACGTGACCAAGGAATCAAACGATGATGCCATGAAAACGAGCTTGGAGCTATTAGACGAAAGGCGTGAAGCCACCCTTGTTCGTTTGGCCTCCCAAAAAAAATGGATCGAGAGATATTACAACCAAAAGTCGAACCTTAGACACTTCAATATCAGGGACTTAGTATTAAGGAAGGTCACACTAAGCTCCCAAACCCGAACAAATTGAAGTTGGGGCAGAACTAGGAAGGACCATGTCAAATTATCAAGATCACCGGAAAGGGATCCTACAAACTTTGAACAATGAACGACGAGCAACTACCGAACAATTGGAATATAACTCACTTGAAATGATATTACTGCTAAGGTACGACCCCATTTGTTTCTTTTATTTACATTTTGAACTAACGCTTGCAGGTAACCAACAAGGAGCGGTACAAATTTTTAGGTCTGAAAACACGCGTTGTACTCTTTTTCCCTTGAACCGGTTTTGTCCCAAATGGATTTTTCGGCAAGGTTTATAACGAGGCAACAGTGGATCGTGCTAACTTAGAATAGAAGGCCGGTCATGAATCGGTGTCAAAGATCGCAACAACAATATCCGAGGCTTCTCTCTCTTATCAACCTCGAATACCGAGAGGCACTACCCTTTGATATCGACTTTAGCAAGGAAAGTAACTTCGTGATTGAATGGTCCCGGCTCGATCGATAGGATTTATTGTAAGGGTCAAACGGTCAAATGAATCGTGCCGACATAGATTGCTTGAGCTCTGGCACAAAACATGTACACATGTGTAACTATTACGCACAAGAATAAAAATAAGTCTCTTCCTTGCGGATAAATATCTTGTCCCTGAAAATTTTTCTTGCATTTCTTAAGGAATTTTCTACATCAGACCCCCTAAAGTTATCGAGACCAAGGGCCGCCCGAATCCGAGTTCAAACGATCACTCTCACGCTGGGACAGCCATCTGAAAACAAACTCGGACGGTTCGGACTATCGGAGCTCGAGGGCACAAGACCTATTAGGTAACGCCCGAATTTTAAAGGCTTCCCT
Source organism: Nicotiana undulata (assembly GCA_005239495.1). Lineage (NCBI taxonomy): Eukaryota > Viridiplantae > Streptophyta > Magnoliopsida > Solanales > Solanaceae > Nicotiana > Nicotiana undulata. The sequence goes on along the minus strand of ML279228.1, from coordinate 64,926 downwards.
ATTCGGGCACTTTTTTATGCAAGTCCGAATAACTCGGGGTGACAAGCCCACTGGGAAGAACCCAAACTAAATAATCTATGTCCATATTAAAACATCTCGGAGACGTCCGAAATCCGTAACAAAAAACAAGGCCTTCAAAATTTCTTAACTGGTTCTAAAGGTTACCCTCGGCAAACTATAATCTAAATATTTATAAGCACTTTGTACTTTGGGTAAAATTTTCGGTCATACCGAATCCCCACAACTCCTTAAACAAAATAATGTTGTAGGAAAGGCCCGTTCGAACCTCTGAACATAACCTAACTATTTCATGCTAAGGCATTTCTATCTTTGCTAATATAAATAATAAAGCAAAGAAAAAACTGAGAAATTGCTGAAGGGAAAAACCTTTATATACATATCAAAAGATTTATTACGAGGTCCAAAACGACCTCGATAAAAGTTTTTACAAAGGCCAACAACCTCAACAAAAAAGAAAAAAGTACATAAGTAAAGAGATACAAAAAACAAAGAAAACAAATGTACAAAGCATTTAAACAGCGTGGTCTTCACCGGGGCCGCCTCTTCACCAAGAGCTTCGGGGTCTCCTCCACCCTCATATCCACTCAAACTTTCAGAGCTTTCATCATCCTCGGGATAAGCCAACCTCTTGGCCTCAGCTTCTAGCCCCTTAGCATTCTCGATTTCAGTCGACAATTCAAAACCTCAAGCATGAATTTCCTCGAGGGCCTCCCTTTGGGATTGCCGCTTTGCGTCCTCGACTATATCCTTTGCTTGATCCTGGGTCGCCTCGGTGTCGGCCTTATATTGGACCACCATCTCGTCAGCATCGTCTTTAACCACCACGGCCACCAACTTGGCCGTTTCGAGTTTCTTGGCTAGAGTTTCCCGATCAAGGGCAGCCAAACTTAGTTGAGACTGGAGCTCATAAATCTTTTTGGTCTCCACCACAGCCTTTTCCTTTGCTGCCCGAAGATGGACCTCATCCGAAGCCAATTGCGCTCGGTCAGTCTCCTTTTTCGAGGCCAACCGATCCATTTTACTTTTCCATTATTCAGCCTCGACCTTTATCACGTCCATCTCTGCCGAAAGTTGGACCCCAAATACTTTTACCTTTTGGACCTGGGGTTTCGAAGCATTAGTCACCGAGTCTAGTTCATCTTCACTAACCCCAAATACTTTTACCTTTTCCACCACGTCGGTGTGCTCCTTCCAAGCCACCTCTAACTCAGCTTGAAGGTTCTTAACCTCCCCATCAGATTGCTCGCTAAGAAGTTTGTAAGCATCTCTCTTCTCAGTGAACCTTCGAATCTCGGCCTCATACTAGTTTAGCTCTACCCGATATCGGAGAAAAGTCTCGTGATGAAGCACTGAGGCCTACAAACACAAAGAAAAAAGTTATGATTATCTACAAATTAATTTAATTAAAGATTAGAAATCATCAAGAGGCATCTGAAAATACCCAGTTTAACACCTGTTGTGCTTCGTTGAACAGGAAGGGCGCGTCCACCTCGTTATCTTTGTTTGGTCCTCCTCATTCACCAGGTACCGAAGGTAACTAGCTACCCCCACAGGGTCAGAGAGGACGCGAACATTCTCCGTAATTTACATGATGATCGACAACTTCCGGTTAGGATTCACACTCAGAGCTGGGAACCAGTTGACTAGCTTCGTACTTGAGGAAGTCCTGCTTATTATCTAGGATGGACTCTTCCTTGGCACCGCTAAGTCATCCAATCCGGTGACGTCCTCTTTGGCGGTAGAGTCTACGCCATCAAAAAGGTTTTTGAAGGGGTTTCTTGCCTCTTGGGGACCCTCGTTGGGGAAATCTTTCATCATCTAAGCCTCCTTATACATAGACTCAGTGAATGAAGGAGACTCGGAAAGGTCTATCACTCCGAGTACATCCTTCGAGGCATGGGAAGCATCGGCCACAGTCTCCTTGTCGGCCTCCCTAACTTGAGGCAAAATGCTGGTTCGGAAGTCTCGGCCATGGCCTCCCTGAGTTGAGGCAATTCAGTTTCACCTCTCTCTGGTTCGGATCGCCCCTTGCCCCTCGAGATGCGACGGCTCTCGGGCCACCAGATCGAAATCTTCTTCTTCTTCGAACTCATCCCTCAGCCGGTAGAATGAGTCCGATGAAGACGCTTGGGCGCTGGTACTTTCTTTGGATTTTTGCACAAGCATTTTCCTTGGTTTCTTCTTTTCAGAGTTCGGAGAAGTAAGACCCTTTTCCTTTTATTCCCATCACCCTGTCTCGGAGTAGGGGACTCGGCGGGAAAATCCTCATCACCGAATGGAGGCCTCATTGTGACGTCCTTGGATAAACCTGCAAAGGGAAACGAAATAGATAAGAACTCACCAACAAAAAATAGACCCAAGTATTACTCCCTATGGAAAGAAATCTCACCATGAGAATGGGCCTCCAATCGGCCCTTCGAGAGTTCGCGTTATGCGCGCTTGGAATATGGCTTTTGCAAAACAATGCCCTCGACCCACTCCTTGAGTCGAGGAACTGCATTTGGGGCCCGAGCAACATATGCACCACCACCAAACACCGATAAGAAAGAAGGAAAAGAGAGTAAAATAAAATTTTGGAAAAACAAAATTTTACTTACGTTTTGTGTTCCACTTCTCGGGGAACGACATGCACTCTGCTGGGTCAGATTCATCTTCCTCGTACCTTTTGCACAAGTCGATGATGACCAGGTCCAACGGTCCCACTGTAAAGCTATAAGTGTAAACACTTAAATATCTCTTCACTTGGGTGGTGATGTCTTCATCGGGCCCGTGAACAACCATGTGCTTGTTAAACCAGTTACAATCCTTTTTGACCATGGGGAGAATTTCTTCAGTGATCGAGCATATGACCTTCTCACACCGGCATGGTACGGAGGAAGGTTTTTCAACCTTAAAATCAGCGGTTACCGAGCACCCACAATGGATGAACGTGTTCAAAGGGGATTCCGCCGCTGGTTCCTCGATAACAATACACAAAACGGTCTCCTCGACAGCCGACCACGATATAGAAGGAGTTTCATTTTAGGGAACGGTTTTTGAAGTCTTTGCCATTTTCTTTTTAAAATGGAGAGAAAAAGAAGAAGAGGAAGCTATAGCAGTACGCTTGATGGTTTGGGGTGAAGACGAGCAAAAGTCCTCACAAAAGGATCTCAAGAAATCAGAGTACAAGTGCCAGAAAGTAGAGAAATTTCTAAGGAACAATGATAGAGAGTTTGGATGCAAAGTTTGAATGAATAAAGAAGGGGTACTTATAGTTTTCAAACGACGGTTCACATCCAGGAGTGGCAGACCGGCAACTGACCGGCATTTAATGCCATTAAGACTTGACTGACGCGACGTTTCATTTATTTTGTCGTTTCGGGGGAGGGGGTATCGAGGTGAGAATCGGAAGATTATATCATTCCTCATCGCCTACTCTCCGAAAAACAAAGGGACTATCTGTATACGGTCAAAATCGGACTTGTCTGCGATATGGTAGATCGGGATCGGAACATAGAGGGATTGAAGATCGACCCTGAGTCCCACCGTACCAGAACACGAGGTTAGAATGCCTGTCTTTGAGAACATTGAGTCTGTTATCACGGAATCGACTCTGACCCCGAATGAACTTGAGGAAACATTGTTAGCGTAACCAACAAAAGACCGAAATATGTGTGACCGGTCGGATATTACAGTGGGAATCTCGGCACGTATTAATAAGGTACCGGAAAAATAGCAAATCAAGAGATTCTTACCTTTTATATAATTGTACGTAAAGTATAATTCACTTACTATATAAAGGGGGTTTGATCACTTGTAAAATATATTGTAACACGCATTCCATAGCAATGCATTATTTTTCTCTATAAGCTCTTATTTAGTTGTGTCTTGATACCGATGGAAGTGCGTCCAGTTCGAGGGTGGCTAACCTCCCAAGACTGTAACTTTTCAATTTGTGTGATTTGTATTTGCTTTATATTCTTCATTTTAATTGTAATTTAATTTATAGCTCTGTGTCAAGTCAATCCACGTACCACTTATTTAATTGTTACTCGAGTTGAAGGTAAACAAATCAAAGAATAATATTACTCTGAAGATTGTGAATAGATATCGAAACTTCATACGCAAGGAATAGGTGGAAGCGTGATGCATGAATCTCTCCCGTATGCTTGACATCTGTAACCGACAGTTTGTAATAGCACACTTACATAATATGATCCATCGGATTTATCATTTCGTTTCTTTACTCTATATTTTTCTAATAAGATATATTACGATTCTTCAAATCTAGATTTAGATAAAAACATTTTAAGCCTCCGTCAAACAACGTTTCATAAACACGCGCATTTAACATAAGCACAATATTAATATTCACAACAAATACTTCAATTCTTTTTTGCCAGAAAAAAAATCAATTCAATTAGTGATATGGTGGAGCCTGGTTAGGTTTCATACAAAAAAAAACTCAAATGAGTCCAATCATCTTTTATATTTCATCAGAATCAAATAAATGTATACGGTCAAAATCGGGCGCAATCGATTTCGAAGTCTCTTATGGTATCGAGGATAGATCCAAGGAACGATTTTGAGAGAAGTTTATCGAACGACAATATCAAGTGGTCGGCATACATCGGAGCAAGGAATTGGGCGAGACCTGACGAAGGAAAACTCGGTGATTCCCGAGGATACATGACTAGGGCTGACAAGCGCCTGCAAAATAGTACGAGTTTATGCTAGATGAATAAATGGTCGCGCTAGCTGTCACCTCTTGTAATAAATGCTAATGTACTATGTTAGGGTTTCCCCTCCTATATAAACGGGACACTTGTCATTTCTTAGAGGGCGGATATTCAATATAAGGAACAAGAACATTCTCTGCTTCATTACTCAAACATTCCCTATTGTCTCTCTGTTAGCTCATTTACTTACATTTATTGCACTTCATCATTTGTTCTTCATTTATAGCTCATTATTGATGATAAATAGCATACTCCGAAACCGATAAAACTGCTAGTTTCATCGATCTTCCAACGGTAGGCTCGAGCCTCGACCTCGAGGATCCCCTGAGGCCAGCATCGAACATCCGATTTAAGGCATTCCGGTTTGCTTATCTTCGATTTCATACTGCTTTTACTCTATCTGCTTCAATCGCACTTAGCATCAACTGCTTAACAACTAGAACTAAAATAAATCGCATATTTTTAGAACCACATAATTAAATATAATTGTAATTACCATTTTCAAGGTAAATAGTTTGGCGCCTACCGTGGGGCTAAAAATAATAGTGATTGTTTTAGTGATGGTTCACTAAAAATCACAAGTTACCTTTCACACTTTCTTCTTGCCCAAGAATATTTGATTTCAGGTCAAAATGTCGGATTTAGCGAATGCATACAAAGGTAGCAGCGATGAGGACTTTGGGGAGAATGGTATAACCACCCCAAATGCCGGTATACCGTTGCAAGACCACGGTAGCACACTGGAGCTAACCCCTGTGGATGCGGACTCGAGCAGCGCCCAACACGACGATACCAGTTCCCACATCGACAGGAATGCGCACTGAGAGGATCAGCATGAAGCACGGGGACTACCGCATGAAGGGAAGAAGGAGCCAGCCTCCGTATGATCTTCAAAATGATATAGGCACAGCAATCGGCTATTACACAACTGCAAAACCATCAAAAGATCTCGAGCGCGGTGGCATTGGGAACAACCTCTCGAATACGGCGATTGTCGGAAAGGTATGATGATAATGGATCAAAAACCAACCCCGTTGTTATAAAGACACTCGATGGCCTCATAAAGATGATAGAATCAAGGCTCCAGGAGAGAGAGCTGAAGTCATACAGGGTGAGATATCAACCTTATGTCAAGAATCGGGGAGACGCCATGAGAAGCAACGCACCCCTAATCAATAGAAGGATGGACCGAGGTCAAACCCCCTCCCCCCAGGATTGGTGATCAAAGCTAGAACCAGCAGATACGCAGAACTGGCCGAAGTGCCCCCATCGTCCAAATACAACTTCGACATTGGCGAAACAGATATTGTAGCGGCTATGGGTGGAATTAGGGACACCAGATGTCCAAGGCCCATATTATCAGACCCTTCGCGAAGAACCTTACTCTGGTGTGCGAATTCCACGGTGTGCACGGCCATAGGACTGAAGATTGCAGGCATCTCCGGGAGGAAGCGACCCGACTAATTAGCATAGGATACCTCTGAGAATTTGCTGGCAGCCAAGCTATAAAACACACTCAGGGAAGAAAAACAGTATGAAGGAGCGGAGCGGGGAAACCACAACACGTCGATCGCGCAATCATCATCAGGACCGACGTTTCTCAGAGACACATGACGGAACAAATGAAAATATCCACAGCGACGGCGGGATTAGTTCGGGACCAAAAGACGTGACAAAGTGAGAAAGCCTCAATCCGGGGTACGGCAGGCTTTCATCCGAGAGCGAGGTACGCAATTCCCTACTTACTAAAAGACAGATATCACCTTATGGAAAATATAACTTTTATTTCTGCTGGTACGTCTCGAAATCCCAAACTTCCTTTTCCATGCAATTGTATTTGCTCTTTAGTAATATATTTACTTCAATGTCTATCGCATGGGCCCGATTTATCGGGCCGGCTGGCCATCTGGACCCTCAAAAGTGAAGAGCGTTATCGAGTTATCGGCCCGAGTCGGCTGCTGAAATCCTAAACTTGGACAGGTTTTGCTGTCGACTTACGCCTGCCCTGAGCGGAGGAGGAACCTCTGATAAAAACGGGCATATCTCCAGGGATATGGACTCCTCTCCCCCGAGGAGTCTTGAATGAGAGAGGGGTCGCGCTTGGCATAATTCTGAGGCCCCCTACGGACGGCGTAATCGGACAACCTGCACAAACCAAAGAACCAACTAACGACGAAGCCGAGCGTGAGGTTATAACTGCAGGTCTGAAGTCGACCGAAGGCCAGGAGTCGAAGTCACCTGGGAAAAGTATGTTTCTCTCCCGGCGGCAGGTCAGGTAAGGGAGAGCTTCGAAAAAGTGGAGCGCAAAGGTGCTCGAACACGATTCAAGTCACATAACCACGTCGTAGGGAGTGAATCCCGATGTAGAAAGCAAAGACGATGCCCTCTTAAAGCTCAACAAAAACAATGATTTCCCCCCTAGGACACTCATCCAGCTGTCCGAAGTCGATTCCGCCAGCCCGACATAAAATAGGGGGGACGCATACAACGACTATTTGAAGATCGAGGAATTACCCAAAGATTCGAAAGAACTAAGGGCCCTTCGAATTAAAATGACTCGATTCTTACTCAGCAAACTGATGACATAGGTCGCACACTTCAGTAAACCACGAAGGAACCTGCGGAAGTCATCCTGGCACCCCTTATATTGACCAGATAGATGACCAGAACGGTCCCGTCGCCGTGACCATTCATGAAATGGAGGGCGGACGTTATCGGGCCTCTACCAACAACACCAAGTAAAGCTAGGCTCACTCTATTTTACGACTAACTATTTCTCAAAGTGGGAAGAAGTGCATGTCTTTGAAAAGGAAAAAAGTGGTTAACTCGACGCGGGATCGTATCTGGCTTTGGCGCTACAAAGGATCAACCCACATGGCAGATCCTGCAAATATGGGAAGCAGCCAATCGGAAACAGGGTCTCTCGAAGATCGCAAAACTTGGAGGATCCTGCCAACGCCTCACCACCGTCATACTAGCAACCTGGCCGAGTCCAAGAGCCGAACCGTCATCCAAATTTTGAAAAAGGAATTAGAAAACGCAAGAGGAATACGGAGGGGAATGTCGCCTTAAGTCCTACGGGCATATCAAACAACTCCAAAATCGAAGCATAGAAAGAACGTCGTCCTTTATGGCGGCTGGGCCCTAACTCTTAACACCTGCCGAAGTAGTGAAGACAAATGCCAGAATCTGGCATGCCACGGGGAATTCAAGCAACAAGGCCATGATTGCATCCCTCGAGCTAGTAGATAAAAAATGTGGAGCCTCGCCAGTCTGAACAGCAACCCGAAGACAAAAGCCACTCACCGACATTTCGGAGCCGGGGACTCGGTCTTAAGAAAGGCCCTCCTAAAATACTCGAAACCCTAATGACACAGGATCAAGCCAGGCCCGAGCTTGGAAGAATTGTACCGCGCCCTCAAAAAATCCGATAAGAAATCATACAGGATCAGCATCACCGCAAGCAAACAGTCTTCAAATGACTTGAACACATCCATGCTCAAACACTACCGCTGCCAAGGTAAAACCATGCTCCCATTATCATTCATACGTTCTGAACTAACTTCCGTAGATGCCTGGCGGAAGACACCAAAACACCCGTCAACTCCGAAAGACCCTTGGGATACAAAAGCGTACGTTGCACTCTTTTCCTTCGATTGGGTTTTATCCCTATAAAAGGGTTTTACCGGCAAGGTTTTTAACGGGGAAACATTTATGCACTATCCAAGGAAAGCTCAAATCAAGTATTCAAGGCTCCTCTCCAATCAACCTCGAATGCCGGGTACCATACCCTCCCCCTAGGAGGAACTATCGGAGAAAGTCTCGATAGGAGAATAATGTAACGGGCCAATCGTTCAAGAGAACCGTCCCTGCGTAGGATGATCGAGCCCTAAAAAATATGTACGCATATACCGAATAATCAAAGGAAGCATCTTTTGCACAAACTTTTGGGCTCTCAAAAGGATTTTCTCATCACCAGTAATGGCTCCAAAGCAAGGAATTCCCGAACACTCGGGGAATAACGCCAAAAACACAAATGAGGCAGTAAAATCCTGAATGGGTAAACTCGAGCCCAAAAGTAATCCGAGGGCAGTTTCAAGACCGCAAATCCTCAGGACACAATTAAAACTATAAGCCCTACGGGCGTGACCAAGATTGTAAGACCTCGAGTAAGGTATATCCAAATCACACAAGGCCCAATCCCGATTACAAAGCCAAGGATATATATTCGAACTTGTAAGACCCCTAAAAAAACATGCCCTCGAATATAGATGCTGAGGATACGTCATTCAGGGGCTAAAGGCTCCGGCCAAAATACAAACGACTCTGGTCGATAGGCTCCGGCCAAACTAACGCGATTCGGTGACGCCCGACTATCGCCGTAAAATCAAATACTTCAAAATTATTTCGGAAAGAACCGGTTAAAATCATGCTACCTTCAGTGTAAGCAAAAAGAGCTTCGATCATCTTCATGTCACCTCTCAGGAAAGAGCTTCGAACATTTTCATGTCGGCTCGAAAAAAGAGCTTTGATCATTTTCATGTCAACTCTCGGGAAAGAGCTTCGAACATTTTCATGTCAACTCGGAAAACGAGCTTCGATCATTTTCATGTCAACTTTCAGGAAAGAGCTTCGAACATTTTCATGTCGGCTAGAAGAAAAAAGCTTCAATTATTTTCATGTCAGCTCCAAACGACTAAAAGGCTCGAGAAAATTCGGCCGTAGGGGCGAAACCTTCCTAGGTGCCCGTTTATCGCCACATAACGATTCATAGTCAAGGTCCCTTTTTCAGGTCGTCGAAGAGTCGGGCGAATAGTCAAGGTCCCTTTTTTAGCGACGGAAAATATTGCTATACTGAAGGTCGTTTCGACCCAATGTTAAACCCAAAAGAAACCTAGAGGGTCGATGAGCTCGAGCTGCAACCCAGCTCGAACACTGAGAGCAAAAAAGGTTAACTAAAAAATATGTGAGAGCCTTGACGCCAGCTTAAAAAAGCCTCAAGGCTAACTCAAAACCTGAGGGTCGATGAGCTCGAGTCGTGATCTGACTCGAGGACTTAGCCCGAAACGGTTAACAAAAGTGCCTAAGGGATAACGCATAAGAGCCTCCGGGCTGGCATCGGAAAACCTACGGGCCGGTTGAAGGTCACATCAACCCCACATTTGAAAGCGTAAACGCCAACCTGAAAACCCCTCAGGGCTAATTCGAAAGACCTAGAGGTCGAACAACCCTATCCAAGACTCAATTCGGGGACTGAAACCCGAAGGGTCAAAGCCCTTGTCCGTGATGACCTATTGAGCAATAGATGATGGGAAATGAAAGGCTTCTTATATACACGGAAAAATTGAAGAAGCGCTTTTTACACGACTCATGTCCTAAGCCCATGCAGAGAAGAAAGAAATATAACCCTAATCTACCACTAGGGATGTGTCTTTGACGACCCCCTGGGAGGTCGTGCCCTCAGTGATTCCAGTTTCAGCCTCAGGGTTTCCAACGACCTTTTACCCCTCGGGGACTTTGCCTTAATCGATATCATCTTCCCATCCATCGCTCGATTCACCCTCTGAAGTAATCAAGGCAGCGGCCTCTTCTTCTAGAGACTTCTCCCTCTCGATCTCAGCAGTCAGATCGATGCCCCCGACACGAATATCCTCGAGAGCTTGTCTCTGAGATTTCAAGCGGGCATGTTTCACAACTCGGTCCAGTTGCAAGTCAGCCCTTTCGGACACCTTCTTAGCATGAGCATTTGCTGCAACATCGTCGTCTTTATACAAGGAAACAAGCGCCTCGACTTCAGCTCTGGCTGCGGATATCGCGGTGGCCGATTCGACGAGACGATCTTTGTATCTGTCACACTCCGTCCTCGCATCATGAAGTTGATTCTCGGACAAGGTCACCTTCTGGAGAGTGCCTCTCTCGGCATTCATCTCACTCACGTACCGTTTGAGTTCGAGAATCTTAGCACCCTAGGCTCGGATTTCCTCCTTCATCAGAGCATCTTTCTTTTCAAACTGGAAAAAAAAAAACAGCCCGAGATGGGTCATGACACCATACTGAGGTAAACGCACGGACAAGAACAAAGGAAGTTATGTTACCTGCTTACCAAGGCAAGTCCTCTCTCTGGATGTCACCTCCAAACAAGCCCGAAGACTGCAGAGCTCCTCTTCTTTCTAACTAAAGCGGCCTCTGAGCTTGTTAGCCTCCGAAGTAAGCTTCCTACACTCACCCTCATAGAAATCCATCTCGGCTTGAAACTTGGCAAAGTTCGGGTCATAGAACACCTTGGCCTGAAAGCACGGGTGAAACAAAATAAGGATGATGAGGATTAAAACACCTAGTAAAACTTGCAAAAGGCTACCTGTTCGCGGAGTCTATCAAGATCGCTGAAAACGAGTGAGGCTTTGGGTTCGGGATTCTCCTCAGCCGCAACACACGGCCTTTCAGACACGTATCTGCCCTTAGCGGATGCTCCCGTATCGGGAAAATCTTTATTTCGGGCATCCTGCGATTGGTCCAAAGGAACGGTCAACTTTGGGGGGGAGTCTCTTACATCAATGACCCCGGATAGAACAATCGGGGCCTTCCCTCGCCTTTGAGGAACCTCAGGACAATGCACCTCCGACCTTGCAACCAAGTGCGTATCAACTCGGGGGAATCCCGGCTAATATCCCGTCCAGGAACGTTGTCCAGCTTATCTCCGACAAGATCCTCGGCTCCAGGTTGGGTAGCCACCACATCAAAATTAGGCCTAGATACCTCCGGCTCGATGGCCGTCGACTCATCAAGATGCGGGGCGGAAAGATTTTCTCTTCCCAGAAGCACCGCCTCGGGACCAATTCCTTCCCCGTTGCCAGTTCGGGGGCCCTCATAGACCTTAGGGGACGAGGCCACTGAGTCAACCAAGGTTCCTTTCACTTTAGCCTTCTTCGATTTTGAAAACTCAGCCGGCGATTTCTTTCTTTTCTTCTTTTCTTTAGCAGATTTTGGGGCTTCCCCAAGCGGCGCTTCCCCCATCACAAAGGTCTCTCCCAGGCCTATACAAATGCAAAGCATAACCACCGGATGCGAGGATTTAATCAATGATTCCCTACAGAAAAGATATAATTACAACAAGGAAAAGGGCTTACCATGATTCTTCTCCTCCCATCGGCCCACTGGCAGATCGCGCCATACACGCTCAGCATATGGGAAGACCAAATCTAGCCGGAGGATCCAGTCTGAGAGACTTTTGACCGAACCAGGATACACAGTAATGGATGCAACAACGATAGAAAACTTTTCATACGGTAATTAAACCACAGGAAAAGGAGAGGCGTCTGGTTAATTTATGAACTTACGTCTCATATTCCACCTCTCGGGGAATGGCGTCCTTTCCTTCAGAATCAGGTTCGCGGTCCTAATTCGGACGAAGTGACTCATCCATCCTCTGTCTCTAACTTTGTCAGTGCAAGCAAAAAAGGCCCTCGAGGCCTGACGTTGAAGTTTGATCAGGCCACCACGATAAAGTCGGGGGATGTACATTCTAATCAAACGGTCAAGGGTAAAAGGCATTCCCTCGACCATGTTCGAGAAATGCCTGGTCATATATACAATGCGCCAAAATGACGGATGTATCTGACCAAGGGTCACTTGGTATCATTCACAGAAGTCAAGGATAACAGGGTCTATTGGGGGCGACGATGGTCCCACCGAGCCAAGGGTAAATGGGTAAGTGTACACACTGAGGAAACCGACCTCATACATGGTAATATCTCCCTCCTGGGAGGGGATCTTCACCAGTACCGAACTCCCCCACCGGCAGTCTATTTTTATCTTCCCGGTATCTAAGATCAAGCTGATATACCGAGATATGGGCTCGCATCACCCTGGCCTCGAAGAGGGTTTGTCAATCTTAAAATCGGAGGATATCACGCACTCCCCAGGGATTCAATCCTCGAGACGAGGGGGTTCTATCGCCTTCTCCTTTGACGGTCGTGAAGGGGAGGAAGGCTTGTCAGTTTGAGAAACACTGGAGGAAGTCTTCACCATTTCTTTCCTTCTGGGAATCGCGAGAAAAAAGAAGATTTGGTCGGAAAGAAAATACCAGAAAGAGATAGGAAAAAATCTCTCAAGAACTTGGAGGCACGATAAGGGAGAAGAAGTAGGGGAAGGAATATTTATAGAGGGTCATCATGTATGTTATAGAAAGCCAAAGGGCGATAATTGCTATTGTCAATGCAGGAACTTCTCAGTAGCTGTATGGACACGATCCCATGGGTTCCCCTCTATCTCGTCGGTCGCTTTATATGGCATAGATGACGCAATAACAGAAATATTGAAGGATAATGAATTCAAGATGTTTCTTGTCTCTTCATTCCCAGAAACGCCGGGACTATCTGTATACGGTAAAAATTGGGTGCGATCAATTTCGAACTCTCATATGGCATCTAGGATAGATCCGTGGAACGATTTCGAGATGAGTTTATCGAATGACATTATCGAGGGGTCGGCATACATCGGAGCAAGGAATAGGGCGAGACCCGACGAAGGAAAACTCGGGGATTCCCGAGGATACATGATTAGGGCTGACAAGCGCCTGCAAAATAGTATGAGTATGCTAGATGAATAAATGGCCGCGCTAGCTGTCCCCTCTTGTAATAAATACTAATGTACTATGTTAGGGTTTCCCCTCCTATATAACGGGGATCCTTGTCATTTCTCAGAGGGCGGATATTCAATATAAGGAACAAGAACATTCTCTGCCTCATTACTCAAACATTCCCTATTGTCTCTCAGTTAGCTCATTTACTTACATTTATTTCACTCCATCATTTGTTCTTGGCTGAATACATACAGAGACACTTAAAGTTGGCACGATTATTCATTTAGACACCTAAACTTAAGGGTGTTCCTATTGAACACTTATACTACCCGAAACTTATTCCAATTAAGCACTTCTTTGACAATCTGCCAAACTTACAAAGTTTGTGCAATGCACTCGCTGCTGACGTGGTAAATGACGAATAAAAAAATGGCATATATTATTTTGAGTAAAAAAAAGGAAAAACTACGGTGTTCTTCACTATTTTCATGTGTGTTCTTGTTCCAAGCACGATTTTAATCCAAATTTTAAGAGAAACTCCTCCAAATTTATTATAATTTCAGCTAAAGATTCCCCCGACAACCCAAAGACAACCCCAATATTAATTTCCCAAACTTTCATCAAATCAAGTAACCCATTTTAAACCTTTAAGATTTTTAAAGACCCCATTAATGGTGTTTCGATTTGAAATGAAGAACTCAGACTCATTTCAATTTTAATCAATAAGGAAGGGGGTGCTCCATGGATAAGAGTGACGACTGGAGATGGGTGGAGTGAAGAGAAGGGTTCGGTCATGGGGGTTAGAGAGGAGGGTGGCGGAGGATTTGGTGGTGAGGAGGGGGAGATTGGCAGCGGCTGGTGGCAGAGAGAAAGAAGAAAAAAGAAGAAGAAAGAGGAAATAAATCAATGGTGGAGGCACAACAATGGTGAAAGTAGAGGAAGCAATGGTGGAAATGGTGGTGGAGAGAAAGAAGAAGAAGAAGGAAATAAAAAATAAAAAATAAAAAAAAATATGTTTTTAGGGTCTTCACGCGCCCATATTGGGTGAAACTCACTTTATGTGCCAACTCAGCAAGAAGTGCTTAATTGGAATAAGTTTCTGGTAGTATAAGTTTTCAATAGGAACACCTTTGAGTTTAGGTGTCTAAATGAATAATCGTGCCAACTTTAAGTGTCTCCTTATGTATTCAGCCTTTGTTCTTCATTTATAGTTCATTATTGATCATAAATAGCATACTCTGAAACCGATAAAACTGTTATAGCTTCATCGATCGTTCAACGGTAGCCCCAGCCTCGACCTCTAGGATCCCCCGAGGCCAGCATCGAACATACGATTTGAGGCATCCCGGTTTGCTTATCTTTGATTTCGTACTGCTTTTACTCATACTGCTTCAATAGCACTTAGCATCAACTGCTTAACAACTAGTACTAAAATAAATCGCATATTTTTAGAACCACATAATCAAATATAATTATAATTATAATTTTCAAGATAAACAATAAATCCTATTGTTGCTGTCAAAACAAAAGTATGAATAAAACAAAATCCCTAACGAGTCATGAGTAGAGTTACTATGAAGATTGGAGTTCCTCTCTCAATTTCGGGAATCTCTAGTTGAAGAGTCCGCCCATTCGTACCAAAAGGTAGCTCTTGTTTCACTATTAGGGGTTGTTTGGCATGAGGTATAAGAAAGTATAGTGCTGGTATAAAAGTTTAATACAATCTTAATATTTTATTTGGTTAGCAAATCAAGTATAAGTTATTCCGGGATTAAAATTAACACCAGGATAACTTATACCTTATAGAGGATGGGGTAATTAGTATTGGTATAACTTATACATTCTTTTTACAAATTATGCAATTGTTATATTTAATATAACATATCAAACAATGAATAAAAAACAATCTCAACATAACTTAACCCACATAAACCGTATTCAAACCAAATGACCCCTCGGTGGATTCATCCCAATTCTCAACGGAAAATACTTGTAAAATGAGTAGTTAACGTTCAGAATTATTATTATGCTCGAAATGGAATCAAAATTTTTTGCTACATGACCAAGACTGGCAGAATATTGTACTAGATCATATAACTCTGTTATCAGCAACATACTGCAGTAATAACTGAAAAATAATCTGTACTAATACGTTAGTAAGAATATACAAAAATTAATCAAAAGACCAAAAAATTATCAACTGGGGTGGGGTAATTTATTCCTTCGACCCACGCCTCTTTATTCCTATTTTCATCACCATCGTTAGCTTGAGAACTGTTTTTGCAGTGCGCATCATATTCCTCCTGTTCAACTTTAAACACTCCCTGTACAAATAACTCCACATCAATATCTTCATTTCCCTCTATAATATTCACATTCTCATCAGACGGCACAGGGATAAACGGCGGCCTGGGAAGTTGCACAAGCAAATTCCAGTCTACAGATTTGAAAAAATCATGACCCTTGATTTCATCCACGCAGATCCTCTGCTTCGGATCCTTTTCAAGTAACTTCTTTATCAAGTCTCTCAACGACGTTGCTTCGCCTACTAAATCAGGCGCCTTGGACAGTATTCGATAAAACGTTTCCTTCCGATTTGAGCCCCTAAACGGCGTCGTTCCATACAGCATCTCGTACAACACAACTCCTAAACACCACCAGTCCACAGAGAAATCGTGGCCGTTGCCTAAGATGATCTCCGGCGCCAAATACTCCTCGGTTCCGACGAACGAATTCGACTTCTCCGTTGGGTCGAATTCGAAACTCGCTGAGTCAGGAGCGAGTCGAGCCGAGTGAATCGAATCTTCTGGAGAGATACCCGAGTTGCAACATTTGTTCAAAGGAGAAAACCGGGCCTTCTTCTTCCTCTTCAACGTGGCTTGCTCCGATTGTTGAGGAAGGTTGGCTGTCTGTGTTTGCCGAGTTTCTGGATTTTTAGGTGAAAGTTTGGTAGAGAGATCGAAGTCGATTAGCATTATATGACCGTTCTCTTGGATCATCACATTTTCTGGCTTCAAATCTCTATACACAATCCCTAATCCATGCAGATGCTCCAATGCCAGCACCAACTCCGCCGCGTAGAATCTGAAAATTCAAACAACATTTAAAATTTACATGAATAACTCTTCAAACAGAATTCACCTGAATAATTTGCTTTGTCAACTCATATAATACGCAAATAGAGACAGAATCACAGAAAGTGACTGACCTTATAGCATCATCGGAGAACATTTTTTCAGTTTGTTTTTTCCGGAGAGAATTGAGATCACCTCCAGGACAATAATCAATAGCATATCCGACAATCTTATCCGTTGATACAACTCCTTTGAGATTAGGCAAAAGCGGATGCTGAAAACAACTGAGCACGTCACGTTCGAGGCAAATTCTTCTATATTCACTGCCATCGCTGTTTCTACTGGCCTTTTTCTTCTCAATTGAAGCTCTCAAAATAGATTTCAAAGCAAGCAACTCACCGTCCTCAGTCTGAACCAAAAACACAACTCCTTTAGCTCCGCGGCCAAGGGCGGAAATTACCTTCAACCTCCGCAGTTCTATGGAGAGAACCTCTGGCTTTTCATAGTTGTCCCCGTCGTTCATGGCGGAGGTGGCCGCAACCAACGATCAGCGGAATTTGTTGCACAAAATCTGGATATGCTGAAGTTTTAATTTTTAAACAGTATGGTTTAAAGTGTAAATTTGAGAATCTTCGGACTTTATTTTCTCGAGCAACATAGAAACTCATGAGTCTACGAGGCTTTTATATACTCTCCGTTTCATTTTGCCTGAATTTATTTGACTGGACATAATATTCAAAAAAAGAAAGAAAAATTTTAAATTTATGATGTACAATGAGATATATATTTTGGGCGATTACAATATTGTATAAATATAAATTATTTCTGAAAACAGGCTATCTTTTTTGACACGTAACAAAAAGAAAATAAGTTGATATACATTGATACAGGAGTAGTATTATACAGGGTGAGACTTTTGAGCTATAAACAATCTTGAATGAAGTATGAGTATTAAAAGATGCCTTTTATTTCCTCCTTGCGGAAGAAGATTGAGAGTGGGGATGTGGTTTATTTATTCAACTATTTTAATTTTGTTTCAATTAAAGTAGTATAGGTAATAATGTATGGTGGTCACGACAGTCAAAGACTTCGGGCGCAAGTTCGATTACGGTGTGGTGTTCTAGAAGCCCCTGTCACACTTAACGGACTTCGGTCGCCCTCTTTCCAAAATCGTAACAGTATATTACAACTTACAATTTTATATGGCTATAATAATTTTAAAAATAGCTAAATAGATTGTTAAAGACACTGTTTGCTATAATGGATTGCATATGTCTTTCTCTTTTCGAGTAAATGAGCTAATAGTTCTGGTTTTTGCCTCCCCTATTTAGTGCTATTGAACTTTGGTATTGGCGTAACCTCCCCTCCCTATATATTGTATATCACGGACTGCTCCCTTTTTTTTCTTTTTTTCTTTTTAGGGTTAAGAAAATATATATGCACTGTAGTTTATATGAAGATCTTTTATTTTAAGACGTATTAAAATATGTTCTAATATTATTGTAAATTAATACATTTTCAAACCAGTGTTTAGATAGAATTACAAGTAAATCAAACCAGTGTTCAGATAGAATTTCAGCCCTCGAATCGAGATACTCTCGAACTGATAAGTGCGAGAACACTAGAAATAGAGTAAACTGATGAACAATAATGTAAGCGAGAAAGAAATGATTGTATTGCTTTAATCTCTGTGAATAAAGATAATTTTTGCAAATGATTAGAACTCCCCTTTATATAGCAGAGGAATTCTACTTATGGTATGACTCTAATTACGTAAGGAAATCACATAATTATACGGTGATCTTCGACTAGTTACGGATATCTCGCTCTTCCATTATCAGGCCATCTCCGAAATCACTCGGTGTCTGTTTCTTTTAACTTCGATTGTTATCAACCTCGATCTCGAAAGAGACTTCGATCTCGAACTCGATGCCTCAGCTTCGTGATTTAGTCTAAACTGACTTTCGATGCAACACTTCGGTCTCGATCAGATATTAAAATCGGGTTGCCCCGATTTCAACCGTATACAAACAGTCCCCTCGCTTCTTGGAGTGTAATGACAAGAAACGAATTGAGCCTTCGATTTTTTGGACCTCAACAAATTGTGACATCATTCCCGTGACGTAAGCGATGGAAGTGACCGAAGCGTCCCGTCGGTACAGTTCCCAAAATCATTAATGATAGGCAGATGATGGTCGTCCACTAGTCTTGTTGAACCGTCGCCGTAAATCCATAAATAGGCATTCTCATATTGAATCTAACTTTACTTTCACTTTTTTCCAATCTTCTAAGTTTTTACCTCTCCCAAGTTCTTCTCCTTTATTAATTTTCAAGTTTCACCGCCATTCTTCAAGCATCAAATCTTACTCCCTTCTTCTTTCCTCAACTCATAAAAATGGCGAAAACATCTAAAACAGTTCCTCAAAAGGAGAAAGCTTCTTCTTCACGGTCGGCCGTTGACAACACGCCGGTGGATCCGCTCCCTGCGGAGTGTGTTGTTGGCCCGTGTATCCTTAAATACGATTTTAAAATCGAGAAACCTTCCTCGGTTCCTGGTTGGTGCGAGCAAGTGTCAAGGTACATTTGCTCGATAATTGTGGGGTACCTCGAGCAGATCAAGAGAGACTGCAACTGAGGGGATAAAGTGGTAATGATTCCATTCCATGAAGAAAGAATTACTACCCACGTGGATAGGTATCTGAGTGTTTACACTTACCCTTTCATGCTGGGACCTCTCGACCCTGGCATCATTGTCTTTTATCGTCAATACCAGGTGACCTTAGGCCAAATCCATCCTTCCTTTTGGCGAATAGTCATCATGCTTCGATTCTTTACGAGCAAAGCCGAGGGGATGCCATTCACTCTCGACCACCTCATCAGGTTGTACATCCCCCGTATCTATCGAGGGTTGATCAAAATCAAACGTCGGGAAACCAAGGCGTTGTTCTCGAGCATCGATGAGGACAAAGATCGAGGTTGGATGAGTAGGTTTTCTCGGGTGAAGACCTCCGACCTCATTCCGACAGAGAAGATGTCATTTCCTAAGAAATGGAACACGAAGCGTAAGTACTATTCAATTGTTAATTTCTATGAGTTGTTTTGTTCCTCTGATCTATTAGTGCATTCTTTCATCATGCAACGGTCGCTTGGATGCCTCGAGCGATCCCCAACCTCGAGCGTTGGGCCAAAAACTTGCCTCGACATCTACTTACGATGACCGTTGTTGGCGTGATTTGGAAAAAGGTTGATGGGAGGTAAAGAACCATGGTAAGTGTCTTTATGTCACTCCAAAATAGCCTGCGTGGAACCAAGTCTCACACTTGACTTCAGCCTGCTCCAACACTCAGCAAAAATTAAAGCAACTTTGGACTTAGATTATTTTAGGCAGCTTCAACGTAGTAAGTTTAGGTGCTTATTTTAGGAAAAGAAATATAAGTAAAGGCAACCGAAAATAAAGGGAACACAAGGCACAATATACAGAAAATTTGTTTCCCAACTTTGTATTTAACTCGAGCATACAAAGAAACTCAACTCAAGATACATCTGTGTACAAAAGAAGATCACCCTTGACCCTTACAAGACTACTCTTAGCCTTAAACGTTTTCACTCTTGAAACCAGCCTTAGGACTCTTTCCTAACTCAATGTGTGCACTCTCACACGTTTTTCTCACTTACTCAAAACACAAGGAATGCTGCCCATTTATGACATTATGGGACAACCCACTTTGCCCACTTTTAGGCTTAGACACTTGCCCACTCAGCCCACTACTTTAGCCTAGTGTAGTTGACAACCCCCAACTACTAGGATAATGTAAATCATGCTAAAGAATAGTGGAATCATGCCCCAAAAACATGCTAACACTTCTGTCAACATTTTAGCAAAACTCAACAGCTGCCCATGTGTACAGCATGTGCCGGTAACCGCCTTTGACTTGGTCAATCTGAAGCTTGCTGCCCAATTTCGTGCCTTGGCCTTAATCAGGCGCCAATGCCTTGTACTCAGATGCATTATAGCCACAATTTTCCCATTCCATTGCCCACGAAATTGCCCTATTTTCCGCAACTCAATGTCATGCAAAATTTGCCCGCACACTGCCTTCCCGTTGCACTTTGTCCTGCCTCTGCCATTTCGTTTTTGCCTTGCATTGGCATAAATGCCTCATGCCTTGATGCATTTTCCATGATCAAGTGTCACCCTCAGCCCGCAACTCGTTGTCAAGCCCTTGCCAAGCTGCCTCGCCTCCGTCAAAGCCTTGGACATCACTTGCTCGTTTCCTTTTTTAGCTTTGTGCTGCTCACACACCTTAGCTTGGCAACACTCGTGCTGCCCCATGACAACACTCTTGTTGTCAAGCCGAGCTCAATTGGTGTAGTCTAACAATAAGCTTCCTTTTTATATATGTGATGGTCTGATAATATCTCTTTATACTTATTTAATTTCCTTGTGTGCAGGCAAGGATGTTGCCATGAGGCCCCCCCCTAGTGAGGAGGAGGCTTTGACTCTGGTTCCGAAACCGGCGAAGGATAACAAGAGAAAAAGGGCCTCAACCTAAGAAGAAGAAGAGCTCGATTAGAAAATTAAGGACAAATGTTTCTTCCCTCTCTGCCCATGTAGTTCAAGAGCTCAGAGAGGAAGAAGAAAAAGATGAGGATGGTGGCTCGACGCTAGTGACCTGAGCGAGAAAAACCATCGAGGCCTCCAAGGCCGCTGAATCAGTGGAAGTTGGAGAGGCCCTGCCTTTTGCAGAGGAGGCCTTGGAGAAAGATTCGGGAAAAGTTCCCGTATCGCCCGAAATATAGGCTGCTTCTCGTCTAATAGTGAGCACGTCCGAGGGGGTCGGTCCTAAAACCCCCCGAGTCGAAAAGAGTACGCCAAGTGACTCACTTGGGGGAGTGATAACAAGTCATTTGCCAACCCTTCCTGCCTTTATCGAAGAGGCGATACAGGATGCTCAAGTTTTGAGGACACCCAAAGTAGGTGAAGTCCCCGATGGGGAGCACCCTTTCGAGATTGCTTTACCGGGATCGAGGATGCATCCGACCTAAATGACCCGTCAAGCCTCTTTGAAGAGGCCAAACGACTCTTGGACAAGGTAAGTTTTAGTTCTTTTGTTGATGTATCTGTCACGACCCAAACCAATGGGCCGCACGCTATCTTACTCAACCAAATACCAACGTAACATATCTTTCTTATTACATCATCATGGGTAAGTGGGCCAGAAGAGGCGTCATGAGATCACCGGAGTAAACATGAGGGAATATCCGACATAGAACGACCCAACCTGATATAGAAACTCATACTTGTGACATACGAGCGTATAAGGCCAACATGATCCTTTATATACTCAAAATATAAACTGAGAAGGCCATACAAGTATCCCTATACGCGACACCTGTCTACAAGACTCTAAGAGTACATAAATATCATAAAGGTCAGGACAGGCCCCGCCGCATCAATCAATACATGTACTAATCATACTGACCAAATAAGTAACTCCAGAGCAATGGAGTGCACCAACACCTTCTGCTGAGTTGATAGCCTACTAGGAGGACTCTCAACCCGTCTATCGGGATCTGCGTGCATGAAATGCAGCGTCCCCAGAAAAAAAGGACGTCAGTACAAATAATGTACCGAGTATGTAAGGCATGAAGATCAGTACATCAGAGACATAAATAAAACATGGAATAAAGAATTCCCGCCTGTAAGTTTAAATAACTTTGTAAATTCTGAAACATTTATAATGTTATGCATGTGCGTATAAATGTCGTGTCATGCATAGGTATAGGTGTACATAACATCATCAAGCCTCTGAGGGCATCCCATCATATCATCTCGTCCATTGTGGGCAATATCATCAACGTATACCAGCTAATCAGGTGGTGGTGCGTATATAAAGCCGTAACCTTTTCCCATATCCTATATGCATATATATATATATATAT
>ML279228.1:11709-42453 GCA_005239495.1 Nicotiana undulata | reverse complement strand
TTTCCATATCATATATATATATATATATATATATATATATATATATATATATATATATAGCCATCTGGTCATAGGTCAATGTACATGTATAACACTATTGAAAAATTGGCCTACGGTAACGGTTGTAAAACCGTTCCCATAGACTGCTTAACCATTGCCATATAGATATGGGAACGGTTTATAGACCGTGCCATCAGCCCTCGTGGAAATAGGTCTACGGGAACGGTTCTTGCAACGGTTTGCATCTCAGTGGTTATATATGCATCTATCGCAACAGTTTTCTCTTTCTCTATTGGAACGATTATATTTTCCAAATGGAACGGTTTAAAACCGTTTCTATAGTGTATATGGAACGGTTCTTAACCGTTACCATATTATCTAATGCAACACTTTTGTAAGATATTGTTACGGTTATTTATGGATATAACAACGTTCCTTTACCCCAATTGCAACAGTTTTATTTTCTGTGGGAACAGTTATATGTCATTATGGAACGATTTATATGACCTATCGCAACGATTTTATTTTTCTTTGGGAACAGTGTATATGACCTATCGCAACGGTTTGCATTGTATAATGGAACGCCATTTTGTGTCCTATTGCAACGGTTCAATTGAAACAAAAATATAGCCCCTGTTTATATATATAAAATAAATTATAATAACACTAATTTAAATAAATCATAAAATGAAACTTTTAATAATATAAATTATCCATCAAGAAAATAGTATCCATAAAGCAAATGTTCTACCCCAAATGCATAAGTTTAATACATTTCAAGAGAGTAATTAGTTTCAAAAAGGTTGATAACAAAAGGTTCCTATAGAACATTCATCTATAGCAATTCAAAATTCATCTCAAGTAAGGTCTAGTTCTTCACTTTCATCATCTTCTTCGATTTCTTGATTTACTCCACCTACAAAAGAGGATAAATAAAGTCATTACTCTTCAAGATAAACTAAGCCATAGCTTGAAAGAAAAACAAATACATCACACTTAGAAGGTAGGAGAATCGTGAATAGTGATAAATCCCAATGTCCATACTTGAGAGTCAGAGTTGCAACAAAGTAGGAAGGGAAGAGGAGGACAACAATAAGGAGAAGCAATGTACAGAAGGAATCACAGATGATCACAGATTTGAGCATGATGAGACCTTTTTTCACTAACGTTTGTTTCTGTTTTGCAGGTACAGAATATGCCTCTTTGCCTTACTCTTTTATGACCTTCCATTTGGTGGT
This sequence comes from Nicotiana undulata, assembly GCA_005239495.1. Lineage (NCBI taxonomy): Eukaryota > Viridiplantae > Streptophyta > Magnoliopsida > Solanales > Solanaceae > Nicotiana > Nicotiana undulata. The sequence goes on along the minus strand of ML279228.1, from coordinate 41,215 downwards.
ATTAGTGCAATTCACTCAACCCAAAGGAAGGAAATTAAGAGTAGGCAAAAGCATAGGATCGAGGAGGTTTCGTATGCTGCCCAGACCTGAAGATAGGTTCTACTGTAAATATTATACGTCTGTTCGAGAATTCTATGGTGGAGATGATTCATGGGATCTTACAGGAAGTCAGGCGAGCATAAATAACAGCATAATAACAAATGTAAGCTGTCCGGAATGCATAAAAGAATTGGGCAGCTGAGTTTTGTGGAAAAAAATACAAACGTAAGCTTTAAACTGGTTCATAACAGCATATAGTAGTTTGCTGGGAAATTGTGATACTATGATAGATTTTGAGAATCATGCTCAACTTCTAATTGCCTTAACAACAGTCAAGAACCCAACAATGATGGACAATACACATGACACACATTATGCACAATTCTATAGAATACACAGAATGTACAGGTACTTAGGATCGAGGCAGTAGTTACCAGATGGAAATTTGGATACATTTCGATGTAACAGGCCAAACACTTCATCAGTTACATTAATTAGGACATACAAGAAACACAATCATGGAGAAATGGACTGGATTCAGGAATGGCATAGAGATCAAAAGCCCCAACACCAAAAAACAGCATCAACTTGATAGGCTATTAGCTAACAACAACAAAAGATCTATAGAGATCAGCTAGAACTTCACAGGTGTAAGAATGAACTCATGCGTTGTATCATAGTGCAACTATCATTAGCTTAACTATAGTCATGAAGTAGTCTTTCCCCAACTCCTTCTTCATCCCCTGCCTGACCCTCTATATTTCTAAATGTATCATGAAGTAGTCCATCAATATCGTCATGCATGGTAGAACCTTCATCATCATTGTTTGGATGAGGTGTATTTCTCGAGGAAAATCCTTTCCCGTGGAAAATCCATTTGGTATAACCATCAACAAATCCATGAACAACCAAATGATCTTCCACCACATGTCTATAATACCAATATCGATTCATACACTTTTTGCAAGGGCATAATATTTCGTTTCCTTGGGCGGCTCGTTCAAATGCCTTATCAAGAAAATCATTCACTCCACGGATATACTCATCCGTCCATCTCAGGAGATTCATCCAACTTTTATCACCATTATCCATAGATATCCTATATGATAAAAGTAAATCAACAAAACTAACCAAATAAAACAAAAGGCATATTAATTTGACATTGGCCACTGCTTTTAAGGGTGGATCTCAGAAAGTCACAAATAGTAAAGCAATTTAAGACCTTTAAAAGTTAACTTCTTAAAAATCATCTCTTACAAAATGAATAGGAAAGATGTGATTAAGTTATTATACTTTTGAAAGAATGTGTAGAACCATGTTTAAAGCTCAACTTAACTTTGTAAAAGTAATCAGCAAGCAATTGATTAAGATTTGACTTATTTCTATTAGTGCGTTAATATGATTTGTTTCCAGCATTATAAAATTATTATAGGGACCAATACACGTACCAAATCAGTAAGTTTGTTAAATTAACATCCCTTGAAGCTACCAAAAAATGCGTCTTGTTACATTAGCCATTGACAAATTACAAGGAATACAAACATTTGACCTATTCAAGACAGGGGTAACTAGTTATTCGAAATTGTTTATTTTTGCTATACTTTACACTTTTGTCAAAGATAAGCCTAACATGGTATAACAGTGAACAGCAGAAAACAGAGAAGTGAACAGTGAACAACAGAAATTAAAAAAAAACTAGAGCACAAGCATAAATTAGAAAACAGGGGTGAACAGAGAAATAAGAATAGAAAAAAATAGAAAAAGAACAGAGGAGAGAAGTCGAACAATGAACAGTGAAGTGACTGAATAACAGAAATTGAAAAAAATAAATATAGCACACGCATGAAACAGGGCAAATTCGAACAAGCTTGTTTCATCTGGATTAAGATTGGAAGCATCCATTAGTGAAACTTGGAGCTAAGCAAGTAGATTAAGCAGTTAAGCATCGCAAGAGAACAGACGAGACCTGCGATGAGAATTGTTGCTGCACAACACTAAGTAGTTGTTCCTTTGTCGGGTCAGGGTTAATATGTGCCTGCACATATGCAAAACCTGTTACTAACTTGAACTGACATGTTTCGTTGATCACTGAAATGATCCGTGCTGGTGGAAACTTACAAGGTTGAAGTTTTTCCAGTATCTCCAATGTGAAGCAATTCCTAGTTTTGCCAAGTCCAATCTCTGATAGTCCAAATGAAACCAATTAATTAAAAAGTAACAGCAGGTCTCAAACTACTCAGATTAATCCAGTAAAATCTCAAACTACTCAGATTAATCCAAATGAAACCAATTAATCCAGTAAAATTTCAAGGAACTACAGCAGCAGTGAACCAAAATTCTCAAACTAGAGCCAAAACAAAGTTCAAAGCATCGGATTTCAACACTGGAACCAAAATTCTCAATGGGCCTATCTAAACAGATACCTTGAACAGCAAAATGCATACTCAGATGCTGTAACTAAACTTGACAGCATTAGTGAGAGGAGAACATCTGAGCTAAAACAATAAGACAACGAATCCATACAGGGGAGTTGATAGTATCTCCCTCACGTACACTACAACAATGAGACATATATACTCATTTATCTATTGAAAGAAAATAGCAAGTAATAGTTAGAAGATTACTACATATGGAAAAATCGATGGCAGTATTCTAAAGAAGGACGACAAATACACAACCCCTGTATTTTTGGCTCATATACAAGAACCCATACATATTTACTCATTTATCTATTGAAAGAAAATAGCAAGTAATAGTTAGAAGATTACTACATATGGAAAAATCGATGGCAGTATTCTAAAGAAGGACGACAAACACACACCCCTGTAGTTTTAGCTCGTATACAAGAACCCATATTCAAAATATACTTGAATATTTAGCACTAAAATTATGCTTCCATCAACTTGAAAATATGTATTAAGTCGTGAATACACATTCATTCGCTTATGAAGTAAAAGATGAGAAGAAGATTCAGAAACACTTGAAATAAAGATGTGTATCAATTCCAAGAAGAGCTTCCTTATGTCAAACAACTTCATAGTAGCAAAATACAGAGAAATCGAGTAAATGAACCACTAACAGCTGGTCAAACAATATTTTTCAAAAACACAACCTCTTGGAATAAAGTCACGAATGGTTTTAATATTCCGCAGACAAGTTGAACCCTCTCTAAATTAGCAAACTTTTGACACTAGTCCCAGTAATAAGAAAACTCTTAACACTAAATTATTTCATCACTTTCAAGTTCAAATTCCTGATCCGCTTTCATGTGTTCAAAATCAGATACACGTGAGAGCCAAGAAGAAAGAAATAAGAGCAAATACATAGACGTCTTTCAGACGATAGCATGACAGATATTAATGAAATTGCAAATTAAATAACACTTCAAATTGACAACAATGTAAGCTTGACAAGATAAAAGAATGCAATTAATATGGTAATCAAGAAAAGCTATATACAGAACACATCTGAAGAAAAGAATATAGCATGCTTCCTAAGAAATGAATTTAGAACAATCTCCCACCCCAGAACAATCCCGGGGACTATGAGCAACTTGTTCACGAAAACTTCAAGAGCAAATCCCGAAACATCCGTCAATAAATGACGAACTCCATTATATAGATGATAGGACAGGGCTAAGGCAGTAATCTCGACGGAGATTAGGATGAAATTTGATGAATAAAAGAAGAATTGGTAGCGGCACAAACCCATTTTGAACCTATTGGTCCTAGTATCATAGGCGACCGAACGGCCGCCCCCTAATTACTAGACCAACCTGCTATAATAATTCCATAAACTCTTAGCACATTATAGTATTTCAATTTAAGCTGCATACACATCCTAGGTGATTATCAGCTGCAAAATAAAGCCTATGGTAGGTAGAAAGTATGAAAAATCCATGATACTAAGTATTTTAGGAAAACCAGGAAGGACAAAGAAAGAATTCATGCAATAGATTTTCTTATACGAAAATGATGCCATAAAGCAACCTCATAAGTCATGTTTATTTTTCCAAGCAAGCAAGACCAAATCTTGGATTTGCAACTGAGAAATAAAGACTCCCGTTATAATGATATAACTATATGAAGCATGCATAATGATTGGAGGTACGCTTTTTCCCCAAAAATATTATATGACACTGCATATCACCAATGGAAAAACTTTAGTAGGTATGCTTTTTCCCCAAATATTATATGACACTGCATATCACCAATATGAAAACTTTAGTATTAGTTTTTGAACCAACGACAACAATAAAAAGAGAGCAGAAACCCAATCTAACTTCTTATGAATTACTCTAATAAACAATCAAAATGACAAGATTATCATCCTGTAGAAAATGTGTAATATGGTTCTGATTCCAAGCTAAATATACAATTTAATGAAACCATCAGAAATACCATCAACATCACAAGTATATATTAACCACTTCTGCAAAATCATATTGTAACAGACCTAAATTCTGCCTAGCTCTATCTACAAAATTGGTTTTTGGAATCTCTTTTTGAAACACAAGGACCACTATAAGATGACCAAGCAACACAGTTAAACTAGATTAGAGTAAACAATGCTTAGTCTTTGCACGCATGCTCGAACATATGTACAACGAACATATGAATGACTATACCGCAGAAAAAAGAGCACTTGCTCTTTAATACTCAACAATTGCCTAAGTTGAATTTCCTTGAAGTAAAGCATGAGTAATTTAAAGCTCACCAATTCCTATCTCGAAAAATATCTCCTCTTGGATAGTAGTGGTAACAGTAACAGCCTCCTGCTTATCGCTGACAAATATTAGAAAATCTGATTTTTACGAGCTCAAATATCGCATTGATCCCTGCTCAAACATAGAGGAAGCTATTGTAAGAACTCAATTATTCTTAACACATTAAACAATAAAAAAGAAAATTCTATACCTAGGGGATATTCTTCCTTGACAAGAAGACCGAAGAAGCTGCTACTATTCTGCTTCAAAGGCGAAATCGTGTGACCTTTACAGTAGAAAATAGGATGAAATTAGGGTGTAATTTTATGTTTTCCTCATAAAATCGATTGCAAAAAAGGATGAATTACAGTACAAAAATATCCTAACAGATTTCTAATTAGATTTAAAGCTTCGACGGAAAATACTCACAACTTTAAGGAAGAGAAAATTAATAAGTTGAACAAGATGACTCTTCGATTAGTTTTCAACTTATATTTTACCACATGAACAAATTTGATTCTCTACCAATGAAATCGAACACCATTTTGAGAAACCCTAGCGGATTAGCCAAATGAGTATTAAACTTAAGGAGATTTTCTAGTGTTGTCGCCGCCGTTGCCGCCGATGGTGGTTTGTCTTCTCCTCGTAATATCCGGTAACAAGAAAGGTTATTTGAGAGAGAGAGTTGTGAGTGTCGTTTGAGCGTAGTATATCAGATGTAGTGTATTAGGTTTATACTCTTATTTTATTACATATAAAAAATAATAGAAAATTAATTAGGGTGGGTCTCTTTTTAGCGGTTGTGTCCGAAATTTGGGGGAAAAGTAGAGGGAATTCGTAACCGTTGCAATAAATAAAAAATTGCAAGTAACTGTTACCGTCGATAGACTTATTGTCACGGCCGTCTAAACCGTTGCAATAGAAACATCTATTGTAACGGTTTTTGGACTAATGCAACGGTGCTTGTGCTAAACTGTGCCGATAGTACCAATAACCTTACTCAACAGTTGGAACCGTTGCAATAGACCACCTATAGCAACGGTTACAGATCCTTTGCCATTAAAATCGTTTCCATAGCCCCAATTTCTAGTAGTGTAAATGAATACAATGTATGAGAAGTACGTCAATAAAATCTTTCGGAACGTCATAAGACCATTATGCTTCTGATTAATATCATGAAATAAACTTTATCAACTTACGTATTTTCTGAGACCCATGAACAGACGATAGAATAATAAGACATATGGGAATTCAAGAACATAGGTACCTCTAATACTTCTATGAATAGAGTCATTTATGGAAGTTATGCATTTTCTCGTTTCGCTTTTGTCGTATAGATCATGCCAAAAGGAAAAAAGGGATAGCCTTAACATAACTGAGCCGATTCTCTTGACGATCCCTCTAACACACACCAATCGCGACAAAACACGTAACGCCGAGATCGAAATAGGGAAAAATACGTGTGATATTTTTAAGAAAAATTGCACCGTACTCCCTTAGAATCACAAATCTCACGCTTCAAAGTTTTAAGTGAATTGATTAAGCTCCATCGCCACTTTGCAAATATTTGCATCCCACTTTAAAACTTATGAACAATGTTACTAATTAGGAATAGGATGTTGTTCTCTACAGGAAAGGAAATGAATAGGCCGTACTTTATTTTTTGCTTTCTTGATACCACTCTTCAACCAAATGAGATCAGGTGCTTATCTCCTTAAATGTTTCCACCTTGCAAAGTGATTTAATAGCCACTAAATGGATCATATGTTGCTGCCACGGTGGAGACTATTGAACCTTACCAAATTACACTAATTAATTAGTTAATCTCCCATCAAAATCACTAATTACCCAATTATACACATAATTAAGAATTATCTCAGATTACTTAAAATACTACTCACTTTTAACAGAGTTATACATCTTACCATCATGTTCATGTGGTACCTTGTATGACACTAGTCCACAAATACGGGGTATTATAGCTTGGAGCGTATTTTACCTCAAAATGTCAAACTTCGACGAAACTCATTTTCTTCGATTTGCTTACACTCTCTCCTTCACGAATGTACTCATCACTTGTTTGAAATAGCATAATGCTTATAATCTCAAAATAATCTCATTCCAGAACTTACGTCGAGTAACTTACGAAGAAACTCTAACATACGAAAATGCGGGATGTAACATCTCATTTCTAAGCTTCCATCAATTTATTTGTGGCGTGCTTGCATGTACGAAAATATGGGATGTAACATCATTACCCCCTTTGGAACGTTCGTCCTCGAATGTTAACTGATGCACTTATCATTCTCATAACCCATAGCTCTTGTGAATACATTAGTACTCCTCTTGCCATCTAGGAAACTGTGCCGTGAATGAATCCCAAAGGCCAGGGAATTCCCTCTTTAGGCCTCTTTCTTACACCACGAATCGTGGTCAGAATTCTTTCAATCTTGTAATTGTTGCCACCTTTTATCATGCAACCTGTATGACTTTGACTTTGTATGTGCGCCTATGCGACCCTTTTCTCCTTTTCCTCCAGCTTTTAGCCAATCTCTAAGCTTCACTTTGTGAACATATATAGAATTATGACAAACTGTCCCTCTAGGTGTCTATAGGTGTACTAAAGTTCTTCGCTCGGTACTTTGTCGAACCTACGAATGTTGCTATATCTTATATCATAGACCCGATTATCCCTCCGCATGGTTTTACTGCATCTAGGTAGGTCATACCGTACCATAACTCTTACTTTGATTTATCGTTACTGAGGTCTACTACCAAACTCCAGGTTACACTCGTGCTTATCATATATGTATAAGTCTAAGTCCTTTAATGCTTCCTCATCACTGTTCATCTTAAAAATGATGGCCTAATCTCATCTTATACTTGTAACTTTTATCCATTCATTGGTGATTCACCTCAATGTTGATCTACAATCTACCACTGATAACTTGAAACTTCTTACGTAATACCGTGCCACTAGGGCTTACGTTGCATCGAGGAATATTTAGTGATTTTTCGGATCCACTTAGGGGCGATACTGTACTTCAATAACCGTATTTTATAGCATCCCAATGTGATTCACCTTATGTGGGTATTTAATCCCGTAAAATTCATGAAATCCCCCCCCCCTTTTATTCCGCAAATAATTACTCAATCGAAGGCCCAAACGTCATCCTTTATCTATCACAATTTACCCTTATTCTACTACCAGGGAAACATTCCCTTTCTTCTAAAAGCTACTAATCTTAAACTCCTTGAGTTCATTCAGGCTATATTGAGCTGTCTATAACTTAGAGAAACCATTAGCTCTCTTGTTTTCATGGTCTTAATCCTGTGGACTTATCCATTCTTGTCACCTTCCCACTCGCTCTTTCTTATCCTTATTCCTGTCTTCTAGAACCTTGTCACTTTACCCTACAATAGCTTGCGACCTACACATATCCATTTATACTACTCGCAACCTTCATTCAAACTGCTTGCACCATAGATTTCCTTGTGTTATTTTGGAACTTCAAGCGAGACATCACATCGTATCAAACTCTTCTTTACTCTCTTAACTAGACCTCTCGATTCATAGAAATCATAGGCTGGATAATATTCCACTGAGTATCTCGTATGTTGTTCACCTTTTCCTATATCTCATGTATATATATATATATATATATATATATATATATATATATATATATATATACGCGTATATAATGCTATCTGGTCATGGGTCAATGTACATGTATAAATGATGCAATGCATGAGAAGTACGTCAATAAAATCTTTCGGAACGTCATAAGACCATTATGCCTCTGATTAATATCATGAAATAAACTTTATCAACTTACGTATTTTCTGAGACCCATGAACATATGATATAATAATAAGACATATGGGAATTCAATAACATAGGTACCTCTAATACTTCTATGAATAGAGTCATTTATGGATGTTGTGCATTTGCTCGTTTCGTTTGTGTCGTATAGATCATTCCAAAAGGAAAGAAGGGATAGCCTTAACATACCTGAGCCGATTCTCTTGACGACCCCTCTAACACATGCCAATCACGATGAAACACGTAACAACAAGATCGAAATAGGAAACAATCTGTGTGATATTCTTGAGAAAGATTGCACCGTACTCCCTTAGAATCGCAAATCTCACGCTTCGAAGTTTTAAGTGAATTCATTAATCTCCATCGTCACTTTGCAAATCTTAGCATCCCACTTTAAAACTTATGAACAATGTTACTAATTAGGAATAGGATGTTATTCTCTACAAGAAAGGAAATGAATAGGCAATACCATGTTTTTGCTTTCTTGACAACACTCTTCAACCAAATGTGATAAGGTGCTTATCTCCTTAAATGTTGCCACTTTGCAAAGTGATTTAATAGTCACTAAAAATGGATCATATGTTTCTTCCACGTTGGAGACTATTCAATCTTACCCAATTACATTAATTAATTAGTTAATCTCCCACCAAAATCACTAATTACCCAATTATATACATAATTAAGAATTATATCAAATTACTTAAAATACTACTCACTTTTAACACACTTTATACATGTTACCATCATGGTCATAAGGTACCTTATATGTCATTAGTCCATAATTACGGGGTATTATAACTTGGACCGTATTTTACCTCAAAACGTCAAATTTAGACGAAACTCATTTTCTTCGATTTTCTTACCCTCTCTCCTTCACGAATATACTCATTACTTGTTTGAAATAGTGTAATGATTATAATATCAAAATAATCTCATTCCCGAACTTACGTCGATTAACTTACGGCAAAACTCTAACATACAAAAATGCGAGATGTAACATTAGATTTCTGAGCTTCCATCAATTTATTTGTGGCGTACTTTCACGTACAAAAATATGGGGTGTAATAGTAGCATTCTTCTGTTTTTTTTTGTCTAACTCCCTTCATTTTCTATACAGGCTTTTTCTGAGTCCCGGGCTGAATTGAGCAAGTGTGAGGCCGACCTCTAAAGGCTTTCGGAGGGGTGGAATGCCCTCAAACGCCATTGTGGGCAAAAGGATGAGGAGATTAGGGACCCCCGAGCTGAACTGGCTAAGACTCACAACGAGCAGACTGACTTGATCGAGCAGGTAATGATACTCTTAAATGCTCATGGGGTTGATTTTGGAACGAAGGCTAAAATTCCAATATCACAGCTGCAGCAAAAGATCGAGAGGATCGAGCTATTCCGAGAGGAGGTCAACCAAGTGAAGGCGGAGGCCTATGGGTGGAAGGAAGGCATGGACCGCCTTGTTGCCCAAAAAGAGACTGCCCCAGCTTAGTTCTCATCAATCGAAGCCCAGCTTTGAGGTATGAACGAAAAGAGCTTGTCTCAGGCAAAGAATATAGAAGAGCTCAAGGCTTAGTTGACTTTTGAACTTGCAAAGGCCCAAGCCGAGGCCAAAAAAGAAAAAGTCGAGGCTGATAAGATGGTGGCCATTTATCGGGCCGATGCTGAAGCCGCTCAAGTTCAAGTGATGGAGGTTGCCGTTACTGCTCAAACTCGAGCAAATTGGATTTCTGAACTTGCTAAATGCCAATCTCGGAAGGAGACCCTCGAGGAGATCCACACCCGAGGCTTTGATCTTACCAAAGAGATAGCAAAGTCAAAAGAGCACGAAGTCGATGCTAGACTTTTGGCCTCTTCTGATGACGACGATGATGATAATGATGATAGAAACAAGAGTGGGTCAGAGCATGGTGAGGATCCCGAGGAAGAAGCTGCCCCCGCGGAAGAAAATGCCACCGAGAATAGCTAGGGGATTTTGTATTTTTTTGTTTTTGTTCTTTCTTTTGTGCAGGACCTTGATTGGTCCTTTCTAAATACCTTCGAATATATAAAATATTTCCTTTTTGAACTTTTTCTCAATTTTTTGACTTGTGAAAATTCCGATTTGCTTTGTGCCTTGTGAAAATTTTACTCACTTATGCCTTGTGAAATTTTGTTTGTGACATCGAAACTTAGGCAACTTGGCCGAAGTCAAACTAATATAGCCTTTGTAGTCGAGTGAGTACTTGCTCAGACTCGGAGTAGGAAAACCCTTAGGTTTTAGTTGGGTGAGGATGAACTCTCGGACTGAAAAAAATATAATGGACCTTACGCTCTTGAATCGGGCCGATATGGCCTCATAAGAGTGGCTTTTTCCCTTTTCGGCTTAAAAGAAAAATTTAATCATATAAAAATTTGTTATGCCTTGGCACGAAGTAGGTCTGTACTTGATGGTGTTTTTTGGGGTTTAACGTCATCAAAACCCTTACTTTTTTGTGCCTTAGTACAATTTCGTTCAGTAATAAATTGTTCGAAGGTTTGAACCATTCGATACCCCTTAAGGTAAGGGCTAACTTTGTTGAAGCCCTTTGGTTATTTTGCTGAGGGTAGCCTTTTTAACCGATTTATAAAAGAATTAGAAGGCCTATTTTTATTGCGGAATTCGGACGTCTCCGAATCGCGTTAGTTTGGCCGTAGCCTTGGTATCTATCTCTTGGGCTTATTTTCCCAATTATAGTCCGAACCTGTTCGAAGTGTTAGTCCCCGAGTTAGGTGGCCTTGTCCTGTAAAATCGAGGATTGCCTTTTTAAGTTCTTACGGTCTCGAAGTTTTGTAATTCGAACATGTCGATTTTGGATGGCAGTCCCCGAGTATGGGTTTGATTGTTCGAGCTTTAGTTGCGATCGACCCTTGAGCCAGTTTCCGCAATAAATCATAAGTATTAAATTGTAAAGTAGAAATTTCACTAAGGCGTGGAACATCTGGTAAGGAAAAACTACTTCTTTCAAAAGATCATACATGCGTACATGTTTTTCCACTAGGGCTCGCGTAATCTACATGGACACGGTTCATTCGATCGTTTAACCCTTTACAAAATTTACCTATCGAGACCCTGTTGACATGAAGTATTTTCCTTGAAAATATAACATCCGAGGGTGATGCCCCCTAGTATTCAAGGTTGATTGTAAAGAAGCCTCATATACTGTTAAATTGCTCTAAGTTAGTGCGAACAAAGGTTGCTTCGTTAAAAATATTTCCGGAAAAACCTATTTGGGATAAAAACCGATCGAAGGGAAAAATAGTGCAACACGTGCTTTCAGACCTAAGGACTTCATGCTTGGAGAGAACTTTGGTTCCTTCGATCGAACACCTGTAATAAGTTAGTATAAGATGTAAATGAAAAAGGAGAAGGTCATACCTCAACAATAATATGGTTTGAGGAGTGACATGTTCCAATTATTTGGCAGTTGTTCGCCGTTCATCGTGCCAAGATTGTAGGACCCCTTTACGATGATTCCCAATTTGGGAAGAGTTTTCCTTTGTTTGGGTTTTGAGTATTGAGGGTGACTTTTCTCAGAACTAAGTCCCCGATTCTAAAGTGGTGACGGTTGGCCCTTCAAATGTAGTACCTTTCGATGCGCTGCTTTTGTGCGGCCATTCGGACGAGGAAGGCTTCCCAATTTGTATCTAGTAGTTTGAGGCTTGTATACATAGCCTCATGATTCTATTCTTTCATTGTGTATCGGAACCTGGCACTAGGTTCCCCGACTTCGACTGGGATTAGAGCTTCGACGCCATATACTAAGGAGAACAGTGTTGCCCCCGTACTGAGATTTTGACTTTATCGAAGGCCAGTTCTTCAACCTACTTAGAGAAATAATCAGTCATAAATAGGATGCATTTAGCTTTACCTGGAGCCGATGGCAGAGGAACGACGATATCCATTCCCTATTTCATGAATGGCTATGGGGATAAGACTTAATGAAGTTGCTCTCCGGGCTGGTGGATCATTGGTGCATATCGTTGGAACTTGTCGCATTTTCGAACGAATTCTTTAGTATCCTTTTCCATATTGGCCCAATATTATCCCGCTCTGATGACTACGTGAACTAGTGATTCAACGCTGGAATGGTTTTCGCAAGTACCCTCGTGAACTTCTCGTAGTACGTAGTCGATGTATCCCCGACGCATACATACTTCCAACGGTCCATCAAACATCCTGCTGTATAATGTTCCATCTTCAGCCAATGTGAATCGAGCAACCTTTGTTCGTAGAGCTCTCGATTCCTTAGGGTCCTATGGGAGCTTCCCATTTTTTAGATACTCGATATATTTATTCCTCCAATACCAAGTTAGGGTTACAGAGTTTATTTTGGCATGACCTTCTTCAATTATTGACTTCGAAAGTTGTACGATAATCCCCGAGCTAATTTCGTCATCTTTGACTGATGACCCCAAATTCGCAAGGGCGTCGGCTTCACCGTTCTGTTCTCAAGGCACATGCTGTAGGGTCCATTCTTTAAACCGATGTAGTGTTGCCTGCAACTTGTCCAAGTACCTTTGCATTCGATCATCTCGAACCTCAAAGGGTTTGTTGACTTTGTTTACCACAAGTAGGGAATCACATTTGGCCTCGATGACCTCTGCTCCCAAGCTTTTAGCTAGTTCGAGACCTGCAATCATGGCCTCATACTCTGCCTCATTGTTAGTCAACTTAGAAGTTCTGATAGATTGTCTAATTGTATTGCCTGTGGGTGGCTTCAAAATGATGCCGAGCACGGACCCCTTTACATTTGAAGCGCCATCTATAAAAAAGGGTCCACCCCCGAAGATGTACCCTTTTGTAACAAAAGTTCCTTTTCGACTTTGGGTACGAGGGCTGGCGTGAAGCCAGCCACAAAGTCTGCTAAGATTTGAACTTGATGGCCATTCGAGGTTGATACTCAATATTATAGCCACTAAGTTCGGCGAACCATTTGGACAATCGGCCCGACAATTCGAGCTCATGCAAAACATTACGAAGAGGATAATTGGTCACCACACAAATTGGGTGACACTGAAAATATGGTTTTAGTTTCCTAGAGGCACTTATCAGAGCAAGCACTACTTTTTTTAATTGTGGGTACCGGGTTTCGGCCTCACCTAAAGTTCGACTAACATAGTAAATAAGAAATTGCGTACCTTGCTATTCTCGAACTAGGACACCACTTATCGCGACTTTTGAGACTGCTAAGTATAAGTAGAGTTGTTCGTCTGCTTTCGGAGTATGAAGAAATGGTGGGCTCGATAGGTACCATTTCGATCCCCCGATTTGACACCATAAAGCCGAGGAACTTGCCCGAACCGAACCCGAAAGCACACTTCTCGGGATTGAGCTTCATGTTGTATTTTCTCAATAGGTTAAAGGTTTCTTGCAAATGTGTTAATTGGTCCTCTGCGCGCAGGGACTTAACTAGCTTATTGTCAATATATACCTCCTTTGATTTACCTATTTGTTCTTCGAACATTTTGTTCACTAGGCGTTGGTAGGTAGCACCAGCATTTTTTAGTCCAAATGGCATTACTTTATAACAATATGTGAAATATTTAGTAATGAACGAAGTCTTTTTCTGATCATCCGGGTTCATTTGATTTGATTGTACTCTGAGTAGGCATAGAGAAAACTAAGGATCTCATGGACGGCAGTGGCATCAATCATGCAATCGATATTCGGCAGAGGAAAAGAGTCTTTGGGACATGCTTTGTTTAACTATTTATAATCTATGCACATCCTAAGTTTGTTCCCCTTTTTAGGGACTACAATTACATTTTCTAACCATTCGAGGTATTTTACTTCCCGAATGGACCCTATTTTGAGAAGTTTGATTACCTTGTTCTTGATTAATGTATGTTTTATCTCGGACTGGGGCCTTCTATTTTGTTTCACCGGTCTGAACTTTGGGTCAAGGCTCAATCGATGCGTTGTGATCTCCAATGGGATCCCTGTCATATCTAAGTGGAACCAAGAAAAACAATCCATATTATCTATAAGAAACTTAATGATTTTTTTTCCTGAGTTCGTGGGTTAACCCCACACCCAGGTATAACTTTTGATCGAGTAGGTACTCAATTAATATAACCCGTTCCAGCCCTTCGACTATTTATTTGGTGGCGTCGGAATCTTCGGGAATAATGAAGGATCTAGGGATCCAGTAGTCGCCGTCCTCTTCTGTTCCTTGCTTTTCCGACTGAGTCGAGGCTAGTGGATGTGGTTGCTATTTATCCTCATGTTTTCCTTTGTCATCTGATACCTTTGTTAACAAAACCGCCGATATCGGTATTACCTCATCAACCGCGAACATTTCTTTTGCAGCATGTTGCTCCTCATATACCGTTTTCACTCTATCCGGCATTGGGAATTTCAACATTTGGTGGAGAGTCAAAGGGATTGCCCTCATAGTGTGAATCCCGAGCCTTCCGAGGGCGTTGTATCTCATGTGTCCCTCGATTACTTGGAACTTGTTTTCTTGAATAGTCCCAGCTACGTTCACCGGTAAAATGATTTTACCATTAGTTGTTTCGCTGGCCATGTTGAAACCATTTAGAACCCGAGCTGCGGGCACGATTTGATCTTGTAGGTCGACCTGCTCCACGACTCTCGATCGAATAATATTTGCCGAGCTCCAGATCGATTAAAACACACTTAACTTGAATTTTATTCATAAAAACAATTACCAGAGCGTCATTGTAGGGCTGAGAGATTCCTTCTACTTCCTCATAGTTGAATGATACGGTGCCTTCTGGCACATAATCTCGGGTCTACTTTTCCCTATTAATTGATACTTCAGTGCGTTGAACACGGGCCCTTGTGTAATATCGACCCCGCCGACGATCATATGGTCACATGTACTGGCTCTTCTTTTTTCGTTTTTCATATTGGCGTCCCTTTCTCTAAAATTGTTTTTGGCTAGATCGCTTAAGAACTCTCGAATGTGCCTTAATTGAATAAACGGACTACCTCCTCCATCAGTTTCTTGTTGTCTTCAGTTCTGTGGCCATGTGTACCGTGGTACTTGCATATTTGATGGGGGTTTCTCTGGGAAGGATCATTTTGAAGGGGCCTGGGCCATCTAGTATCTTTGATTCTCCCAATTGCAGACACAATACCTGATGCGTCGATGTTGAAGTTATACTCCGATAATCGTGGTGCCTCTATGGGATCGACATGGTTATCAAAACCACTTTTTCTCATGAGTCCTCTATCGGCCCTTCGATCATTTCAGATGAGATTGCGTCCGAGGCTACTGTTTCTGTGATTTGCGTTGTACGACTGATATCGGTCTCTATTCAACCGAGGTTC
This sequence comes from Nicotiana undulata, assembly GCA_005239495.1. NCBI lineage: Eukaryota > Viridiplantae > Streptophyta > Magnoliopsida > Solanales > Solanaceae > Nicotiana > Nicotiana undulata. The sequence continues at coordinate 25,339 of ML279228.1, read as the reverse complement.
CCTATCGATATCCCTCTGGTTTCTACCTGCGGGCTTGTTCGGATGTACGAAATCGGAAAGGGTTCCCAATTGGTCATCCTCGACTCTGATCTTCGGCTAGTACCGATTATGTACATCGGCCCAGATTATCGCCAGATATTCAATTAGATTTTGCTTCAGTTGACGTGATGCCACCGATCTACGTTAGTAAAGGATTGAACAACCTAATCGTCTGTGACCGGTGGTAATTCCATGCGTTCCATTTGGAATCGAGATACGAACTCCCTCAACATTTCGTTATCCTTTTGTTTCACTTTGAAAAGGTCTAATTTCCTCGTCGCAACTTTTATTGCCCCAGCATGTTCCTTTACGAAAGAATCTGCAAGCATGGCGAATGAGTTGTTGGAATTCGGTGGTATATTGTGGTACTAGATCATTGCTCCCTTCGGTAGAGTTTCTCCGAATTTCTTTTGTAGAACAGATTCGATCTCATCGTCTTCCAAATAATTTCCTTTTATGGCGCATGTATAGGAGGTGACATGCTCATTGACATCGGTGGTCCCATTGTACTTAGGGATTTTCGGCATGCAAAATTTCTTAGGAATGGGCTTCGGAGTCGCACTTGGTGGGAACGACTTCTGCGCAAACTTCTTTGAGTCCATTCCTTTGAAAATTGGCGGTGCCCCCGGTATTTGGTCAACCCGGGAGTTGTACGTCTCTACTTTCTTGTCATTTGCCTTAATTTTCTTCTCCAGATTCAATTTGTTTGGTGAGCTCCTCGAGCATTTTCATAACGGCGAGGTCAGTCCCCGATTCATTGGCATTTGGCCTTTCTAGCACTGGTTCGGTTCGGCGGGCGACTTTCGGTTTGACCCCACTCGGCGCTCGATGCTGATTTTGTAGCTGTGCAATAGCGGCTTATTGAGCCTGTAACATCTCGAATATGACTTGGAGGTTGACTCCTCCATCTCCTCCGCCCAGCGTACCTCCACCACCAAATCGGTCTTCTCTGTGTATGCTCTCTTCGGGATCTGCGCCCAAATTTTTGTTTAAGGCGATAGGCGAACTGACGTCGATTGGGTTGGAAATTCATGCGCCCTCGAGATCAGCCTGAGGCACCTCGACCCTTGGGGCATGTGACGACCCCAGATCTAAACTAGTCGTGATGGCGCCTATCATGAAACTAGGCCAACCAAATTAACACTCAAAATGTAAAGAATCTTTCATTTATATCAATACTAATTGATAATCCATAAAGGTTTCGTTTAATCATTTTTAAAACAGATAAAACTACGACGAACGTTAAATACAACCCCAAGATCCCGGAGTCACTGGTCATGAGCATCCAAAGAAAATATACAAGTATGGAAAATAAATTCTATAGTAGTAAGAAGGAGAAAGTAGGGTTTCGGACGCGTGCAGCTACCTCGCAAATCTTCGAGAAGTCTCTAGAACAGATAGACAACTCACTCTGCCCTAGCACCTAGATCTGCACACAAGGTGCAGAAGTAATGTGAGTACGCCAACTCAGTAGTAATGAAAGTAAATAAGGTCTGAGCAGTAAGAAACAAATAGGATCAAGTCATCAATTCACAATAAACACAGTCTTTCTTTGCAACAGTGTATACGTTAAATCATCACGCTTTAAAAGCCGTTTTAAGTGAAAATCCTTTGAAAAATGTAATTTCCAAAAGTTTCAATAAAATGTTCAAGAAGTTTAGTGTAAAATGATATGAATCATAAGTAGCCACTCGGGCAAAAACATCAATAATAAACCGCCCCTCGGGCATAGCATTACCCAGAATCAGTCCCTCAGCATGCCTCACAATCATTCATAATCAGCCCCTCGGGCAACCTCACAGCCACTCATGCCTCCCAATAACTCGTCACTCGGTACTCGCACTCAGTAGGTACCTGCGCTCACTGGGGGTGTACAGACTCCGAAAGGGCTCCTACAACCCAAGCGCTAATATCAAGCCATCTTGTGGCATAATCACTCAGGCTCTCAGACTCTCACATATCATAAAAAATGTAACATGTTGCAGCGTGCAACCCGATCCCATTATATCCTCACAACATTGGCCCTCGGCCTCACTCAGTCAGAAACTCTAAAAAAAGCCACTCGGGCTATCAATAAAATGGGGTACTCGACCCAATATATCATTTTATATCACAAAATAGCATAAGTAAGACTGAGTTTCGAAATCAGTTAAACATAATATGACTGAATGTAAATCATAAGTCAACACAGTGAGGAATAACAGTAAACAGCCCCCAAGGGGGTCCAAACAGGTCGGCACAAGGCCCCAAACGTGGCGTACAACCCAAAATATAGTAATAGTCTTAAAACATGAATTATCATATGATTTAGAAGCAAATACGCAACTTAACAATTGCCGTGGGATGGACCAAGTTACAATCCCTTAACAGTGCATGCCACACACTCTTCATCTAGCATGTGCGCTACTCCAAAATAGTGATAAAATACAAAGTCCGGGATTTCATACCCTCAGGACAAGATTTACAGTCATTACTTACCTCAAGTCGGATGCAAATTCACTCTGCGATGCCTTTGCCCCTCGGCTCGGCCTCAACACGCCCCGGATCTATTCAAAAACAAATTCATATCATCAATGCTAAAGTAACAAAGCCCACTCGAAAATAACCAATTTGTATAAAAAATCCCGAAATTGGCCAAAAGCCGGCCCCCAGGCCCACATCTCGGAATCCGAAAAAAATTACAAAATCCGACAACCCATTCAACCACGAGTCCAACCATACAAATATTACTAAATTCCGATAACAATTCGGCCTCCAAATCTTCAAATCTTATTTTCAAATCCCTAGGTCCAAATCCCCAATTTACACCTCAAAAACATGTAATCTAGTCGGATTATTCGATGATAATTCAATATTATGGAGTAGAAATGATCACAAGTGACTTACCTCAAGATTTTTCATTACTTCTCGCTCAAAAATCGCCCCAAGCCGCGTTCGTTTCGTCCAAAAATGTGGAAATGAGCTAAAAAAATAAGACAACTTAATAAACCGCGATTCTGGTCGCTAAAAGCCCCATCCCCGTCGCTAAAAGTGCCAGATCTGGTCGCTAAAGGTGCGCACCAGATCATGTTACACCAACAATATATATTTTCACTAAAAATGCTCTAACTCCACCATATGAACTCGAAATTCGATGATTCTTGTTCCTATGAGTCACAAATAATCATACGAACATAGTCCTTCAATCGAAACTCAATTCGGAGCTCATTTGCTCAGTGCGATAGCCATTTCACTGGTTATACAATTAACTCATGATTCACGTCAAAAACTCAATCGCAACTTGATGGAATTAGGCCAAATTTTCCAGATCACTCCTATAATTCATTATCGAAATCCCGGAACTCTCAAAATCAAATCTCGATCTCTAGAACTAAAAATGGACCTTTGGATCATTACATGCTTATGCTCAAAATGCCAAAATCTTCCAAAAACTCTCCCAAAACTTATCCGAGCCTCATGGGACCCCAACCAAGTATACTAAAAAGTCCCATGATATGACACAAACTTAGTCGATGCCCCAAATTACCTCAAACGATGCTAAAACCGTGAATCACACTCCAATTCAAACTTAATGAAACTAAGAACTTCCAACTTCTATATTCGATGCCGAAACCTATCAAATCAAGTCCGATTGACCTCAAATTTTGCACACAAGTCGAAAATGACACTACAGACCTGCTCCAACCTTTAGAATTTCATTCTTACCATGATAGCTAATTTTTCACTGTCGACCGAATAGGGCCAAAAACTCAATTTCGCCAATTCAAGCCTAATTCTACTTCGAACCTCCGATAAACATTCCGAACACACTCCTAGGTCCCAAATTACCTGATGAAGCTATCTGATCCATAAAAACCACATTCTGAGGTCATTTACCTATAAGGCAACTTCCAGTTGACTTTTCTAACTATAAAGCCAACTTAAGAGACTAAGTGTCTCATTTCTCTCCACAATCACTCCGAACCCCAACCAACTATCCCAACACAACATAAAAGAGCTGAACAACACATAATAAAGCAGAAATAGGGGAAACAGGGTTAAACTCTCAAAACTACCGATTGGGTAGTTACATTCTCCCCCACTTAAACATACGTTCGTCCTCGAACTGGCCCAAAGTTGTTCCAAAAATAACCAAAATTGCCGTTTAACCTACCATGAACATACGCGGGGGTGATCCCACGTCACCCTATCCCATATAGGTCAAATAGCGCAACACAATTGAAATTTCGAAATCCAACCTGACCTATAAACCTTAGAACCAAATTTCCACTTCTGAAATAATTTACAAGATCAAAATTCCACAACTATAAACTGATATGTCTGAACACGCTGTATCAAGCTATATCCGTAACACAAGATGTAATAACATAACATACCGCATGACTCGAACACTCTTAACGATAACTTCTAATCACAATAGCTACTCAAAACAACCCAATACCGGTACGTAACCTCTTATCAAGCAATGCCTCGCTCTAACACTTTCATATACTATCGATGATGAAAGAAACACGTCGAACTAGAAACCATTCGTCCGATCAGCCAGTCATGGAGCTCCCCCTTTCTTCGATAGGAACTATAGCAGATTTCTAAGCCAACTTCCGATATCATCCTTCTAACTATGTTGTAGTCAACTCTGGTAGTATTCATTCTAGGTCCAATCTTCTCAACCAACACGACTACTCAGATGACATGACACACCAATAAAATCCCAAGCCATAACCTGTGCAACTAGCGCACCCAATAGCAACATCCCACGAACTCAAATCATAGAAAAGATTCACACTAGAGGACTATCCTGCTATTAACTATTACCATCACAACACCATGCTAAGATCCTAGCACACATCGTAAAATAAAAATACACGAATCTGACACCAATGATCATACCTCCACATAACTCTGCTACAATGTGTGATCCCATCCAAATGTGATCCCATCCAAACGCTGGTCCACATGAAATACTTCAAGCCACCTTGCTCAAAATCACTAACCATGCGCCATTAGACATCAAGTACTCCAAGTGCGTTTCCATAACCATGGGGAAATCAGACTATACCATGACACACAACCCGAAAGAACATAACAAATACGTCTCAATCCCGCAATACCCAATTACTTACCTTACTTAAATTCCGCTATAAACCCAAATTAGAACCGCACCATATGTGCATATAACCAATAATCACAACTCCTCGTAACACTAAAGGGTGAATCATAGATCACTCCAGAATATGAATAAATTCAATGACAATCGAATGGTACATCCCTCAACAATAGCAATTCGGATTCAACAATTCCGACCCGGTGCAGAACACACACCCATACTGGCCTACTAATAACCCTAAATCAACTCTGGTTACCCACCACAGATAGATAACTGTCCGAAAGTTCACAATGACTGAATCATGGCATATACTAACATCTAACGAGCTTTGCTCGCATCCTCACAGTCCACAACCACAAAATAATCTGTTTATGAGAACTCTCAGCCTCGAAGTCCATGAAGCACACAAATTACCATATCTGATCCCAACTCCACCGCTCAAATATATAACACATCCCTAATACTCAATCATTCCACGAGGGATACCCCTATAATTCTTCTGTTCCACCAAGCAAACTTGAATATTAGTAGTCGATCCAACAAGAAGAGTATCGCCACGCCAATGAACTATCCAAACATCAAAACACAATACCTCTTCTGAAACTTATACCTTCATTGATCCATATATAAAATTAACATCATCTTTCTGATCATCTGAGATCGTCCATGCTACCTTACAATTCAGAACCTTCCTTCCAAATCGCATCGTGACCTTGCACCTGCAATCTCAATACTACATCACACATCGCACCCATTATTCCATCATATGAATGATATGACAACCTCAAATCCACTTCGGGTCGCAAACAACTACATACTCAACCAGTTAAGACTTTCCATTTGATTTTTATCTGGAGAAAATTACAATATGCCGCATGCCCCACGCGCCAGTTAGGAAATATACATCTCAACTATAGTATAGACCATCAAGAACCCTCTGAAACCCATTATACTGAACTAATCCGTCAGGACTGAATCCCTCTAACTCAACTAAGCTACGCAGGCCGTCAAAACCCAAGAGCATTGCCAAGAATAGCACGTAGAACCTTACCACGTCATAAGCACCCAAAGAATCGATCTTAGTCATTACCATGCTGATCCAATCCACTACCAAGTTTTTCTATTTCTCTGAGTTCCTTCTGAGTTACCTTCTAATTGATTCTTATCCTTGCCATAGTACCAAAATCCTTAACCCGAAATCACCACACGAGACCCTAGCACAGAACCACATCGCCCTAAGGCTCATAAACTGCTGAATATCTTTTAAGCACCCCAAAGTACCACTTTTCAAATACTTACTCTAAAGAGACGTTCAATGAATTTAAGCTATTCTCCCCCTTTCATGATACCAGAATGTAGAATCCACAATGATATAGAAATATCACAACTCTTGACGCCCTCTAATGAAAAATCTCAGTTTCTAGCCAAATACACATCTTGAAGATTCCCAATTTTTTTTTCCATATAAACCTTGAATCCATCAGATTCATTCCCGAGAGTCATCCATTCAATGCAAATCTAAATTTAGCTGATCAAACAAATCGAACGACCTATACCCCATTAACACACCAACACCCAAGAGAGTAACCCACACCCCTAATCAACCAAGAAAATTCTTACTCCTCACACACTCCACCCTTTACAAATACAACTCAAACATTCAATAAAAACCCAATTACCCATAGAGTAAATTACAATATATACCCAAAATTTCTATTACTCGAGTCATTCTCAAACTCCACCTCTGCAGGTTATAACGGATTCACTAGTATGCCTCGAACTGAAACCAATACACCACAAGATCGTACAACCAACTTATCATTAGCAGACTCCCCCACTTGGCTCGAATCCATAGATCAAGACAAATAATAACTCATAATGCCCATACTCTATTACCGCCACAATACCACATCGACATTCAACTAAATCCTTCATAAGCTCATATAACAAAACCCATCTAATATCTCAAATCATCTGCAAATCTCGCATTCACCCTCATAACAGTCAAGCCCACTCTCATAAGCGATCCAAACTCAAATTGCAACATGTATATTTCTCTTGTAAAAGTGGACTTCTCAACAAACAACATATGGAACACACAAACCTCATAACACTCCGCAGGAGATAACCCACCTGCTTCGCCTTAAACCAACATCTCTTTATACCCTTCCACCGTCATAAACATCATGCAATCACTTAATCTTTCTGAGTTTGAACTCATATCACGACATGAAAACTACTTCACTCCCCAACAACAACATGAAATGATCTTTCAACACACCTATTACTCGGGGCTATACATCAAATCAAGCTGGAAATCAAGCACAAAAATAGTTCTTTCTACCCTCAAGAAGACCCTTCTCGTCATATTCAAATCATATGAACACATCTCGCAGTCACATCATACTCATCACGTAGTCATCCAACCATCATTTCCACTGATGGGGACATTATCGAACATATAAATCAAAAAACACGTTCTCACAAAATCAACACCTCAGTGCTTCCTGGCCCAAAGTCCTCCAGACTGGACAAACACCAACACACAGAAATCGCATCTCGCCGCTCGTTCTGGGAATCACAAGCCATTGATGCACAACTGATACCGAGCGATCATGCGCGCTTACGAACGCGTGGAAGGAATTTCAAGATTTACATTTCAAGCTAAATTAATTTCGCACGATAAGAATTCAAGAATGTGGGATTTCCTAAAGGTTCAGCAGCCTCTCGAAGATAAGTACAAATGTCTCCGTACCGATCCGCAAGACACTACTAAACCTGCTAATGACCGGTGAGTTCTATGTAACCTAGGCTCTGATACCAACTTGTCATGACCCTAGATCTAAACTAGTCATGATGGTGCCTATAATGGAACTAGGCCAGCCAAATTAACACTCAAAACGTAAAGAATCTTTCATTTATATCAGTACTAATTGATAATCCATAAATGTTTCATTTAATCATTTTTAAAATAGACAAAGCTACGCCGAACGTTAAATAATACCCAAGATCCCGGAGTCACTGGTCATGAGCATCTAAATAAAATATACAAGTCTTGAAAATAAATTCTATAGTAGTAAGAAGGAGAAAGTAGGGCTACAGACGCGTGCAACTACCTCGCAAATCTCTGAGAAGTCTCTAGAACAGATAGACACCTCACTCTACCCTAGAACCTGGATCTGCACACAAGGTGCAGGGAGTAATGTGAGTATTCCAACTCAGTAGTAATGAAAGTAACTGAGCAGTAAGACACACATAAGATCAAGTCATCAATTTAAAATAAGCACCGTCTTTCTTTCCAACAGTGTATACGTTAAATCATCACGCTTTAAAAGCCGATATAAGTGAAATTCCTTTGAAAAATGTAATTTCCAACCGTTTCAATAAAATGTTCAAGAAGTTTAGTCTAAGATGATATGAATCATAAGTAGCCACTCGGGCAAAAACATCAATAATAAATCGCCCCTCGGGCATAACATCACTCAGAATCAGTCCCTCAAAATGCCTCACAATCACTCATAATCAGACCCTCGGGCAACATCACAGTGACTCATGCCTCCCAATCACTCGGCACTCACACTCAGTAGGTACCTGCGCTCACTGGGGGTGTACCAGACTCCGGAGGGGCTCCTACAACCCAAGCGCTAATATCAAGCCATCTCGTGGCATAATCACTCAGGCTCTCGGCCTCTCACATATCATAAACAGTGTAACATGCTGCGGCGTGCAACCCGATCCCATAATATCCTCACAACATTGGCTCTTTGCCTCACTCAGTCAGAAACTCTCAAAAAACCACATGGGCTATCAATAAAACGGGGTACTCGACCCAAAATATCATTTTATATCACAAAATAGCATAAGTAAGACTGAGTTTCGAAATTAGTTAAACATTATATGACTAAGTGTAAACCATAAGTTAACACAGTGAGGAATAGCAATAAACAGCCCCCAAGGGGGTCCAAACAGGTCGGCACAAGGCCCCAAACATGGCGTACAACCCAAAATATAGTAATAGTCTTAAAACATGAATTATCATATGATTTAGAAGCAAATACGAAACTTAACAGTTGCCACGGGACGGACCAAGTCACAATGCTGTCGTGCCCCCTTTTTTCTATCGCACGGGTTAGGTACGGAGAGATCGGGTTTATGACATTTTGGACAACTCCTTAAAGGAAAGGGTTTAAGAAAGAGTCGCCACCTAACGATTTTTATGGTGCGTTAGGGCACCTGGAGTTGATAACTCATGAACTAGTTTGCATTACCATAGATTGGGCAAGGGCTTGAAATTATCCCAAGGGGAAGGTGTTAGGCACCCCTCAAGATCCACAACTGTGGGTCCCAGCCAAGAATTTTTGTGAATTTGGACGGTGATCAAATAACAAGTAAGGTTCATATAAGAGGGGATTTCAAACAAGCATGAAAATCTTTAAACGTTTTGGAGAAAGCATTAGAATAAACATTTGAAAGGAACTGTCCTAGGTTTAAAGTAATACGGATCACATTAATGCAATACCCAGTATGTCACACCTCGACGAGGCGGCTACCCGTGGTATTAGCACACCGGTCATCATATCCGTATTCTAACCTTCCCACCCCATAAAGGTTATTTAAAATGCATGTGTTGGTTACGAATGCTTATTGCGTGCTATTACCCGTCCCCTTCTATAAGTCCTGGAGGGTATATAGGAATACTAATCCTACAAGGTGGGTACTAGGCTGAACTCCTAGGTTTAAAAGGATAAAATTCTAAACAACATGTAAAACAAATAGAACTACAGATATGGGGAACACATAAGGGCAGATACGGGGCTCACAGATCCCTCCACAAGTAAACACGTAGGTAGCACGTCTCAAACACATTTAAGGTCTCAAAGATGGGTGTTTTAAAAAAGAGTTTTGAGTAAAATAGTGAATTGCAAGAGGAGTCTGATTTGGAAGACTTAATGAAGGAGTAATTCAGAGAAATAGTTGATTTTTTAGAAATGCAGTTGTTTAGGGGGGGGGGGGGGTAAAATTCAGAAGTACAATGATTTAAAGCTTTTAGGAAACATAGCCGAAAATTATTGAGGCCTGGTTTTGAAGTAAAAACAGTGATAAGTGACCCAAAATATAGTAGCTTAACATATATGGTAGTTAAAGGTAATTGCAGTGAAGAAGTAATAAGTTGTACCAAAAATACAGTAGTTTTAAATACTCAGAGCAAGGATTCAAAATGGAACCAGTTTGAGTGGAGTGAAGTATCTTTGAAAACCCAGTAGTTTAAAGCATAACAGTGCAAAACTCAGAAGGTCCTAAGGGAAGCAAATGCATAATTTCAAGACTGTTTTAAAATAGAGCCAGAGTTTTAGTAAAACAAAGTGAATCTCAGTTAGGTAAAACAAGAATGAGAGCAACAGGGTTCAAAAGGTTAAAGAGGTTGATTAGCCCTAAACATAATTGGTTTAATTTTATCGCATTCAGCCTAAAGTTGCCTAGGCATCGTATACATTGCCTAACTATCTCAAAAGGTGAACATGCATATTTGGATTCTGATTTTAAAGAATATATTTGCAGAAAATGTTTCAAGTAGGCTAACCGCATTTTATTAGATTAAGCATGCTAAGTAGGCGTTTTAACGATTTGCAATTCAAACAAGTATAAGATCCTAAACAACAGGATATCTAATGCACATAGAAGTTCCTAACACATGGTTTCTAAGATGGAAATGCAGTAATGACCTTATGGCAGTTTATTAGGCTTGTTATTAGCTGATCAGGATTATGGAATGAGGATGATAACATGCTGAAAGTGAAAGGATTTCTACTATGTGAGATGCATGTCCTATACAAGTTATCTAATGCACAAATAAAGTCCTATATGCATGTTTTCTACCCATCACCTAAGCTAAGCATGCATAACCCCCAATATTCACTATCCAGCCCCCAATATTCGTTTACAAGTTATTACAAACCGAATAATAAATTACATTAATGAAAAAAGGAAAAGTAAGAAGTTATTCTATAGGGAGCCTTCAACCAGGCCCAATCTCCCAGCCTCACTCCTTTCGAGTTTCACAGCCTTAATTGCCTGGGAGCGACAAAGCTCCCAGAGGCCCAATGGATCCCTGGCCAATACCAACACCTAGGAAAATTGCCAAGATTTTAACAAAGTGCAGTGTGGAATTACCAGCCTTGTGTATCAAAGTTCCATGAGTACTCAGGGGTATTCAAGTCAATGCTCACACGAAGGGGGTAGGACCTAATTTTCTAGGAGTAGTGTAACTGCAGGGAAGAGAGGAAAGTTCATAGTTTAAGAAAAGAGTTTTCAAAACTGGAGAGCTATTTTTTGAAAGATTAACTTAAAATAAATAGAAACATTAATCAAAAGTTCAGCAATACAGGATTGCACACAAGGATAATGGGTAAAAAAGAAAACATAGATCACATAATAACACCAAGAGATACAGAGACTTATGAAAACTCACTAAGAATGAGTACACAAAATCAAAGAGGTTCAGGGGACCAAAAAATGGCTATGGTAGTAGGCAGTAGCAGGAGACAGTTGTAACAAGTAAAATTAGGTGCACACAATAGTCATAAGCATATAAATCATAAGAGGGATAAGCAATAACAGGTAAAAGGTTCAGGGGGATAATTACATGTTGAACAAGTATTGACTTCACTCATAGACATGTAAAGAGGTAAACATGGCAAGTGTCAACAGGCAAACAAGGAGCTAATTACATGTTGAACAGTAGAAACATAGGTAGAAGACAATTAAGAATATGACAAACTGAAATATAAATAAACACATTGGTCTGGAGCTTTTGAAAATTAATTAGAACATACCAGATGATAGAAGAGCACATCAGAATGTAAGAGCAAGTGAAAACACAATTGTAGCCTTGGCTTGCAGCCGGCTACTAAGAGACGAGAGCAGAGAGAGTAGTAGCAGAGTAAAGAAAGAAAGAGAGAAAGCACAAGAGAGCTTAGAGCAGTATTGATAAAAGAGAATAAGTTTGAACACAAGTCTGTGTGTGTGTCCGGTGTCATTGAAAGACATAGAGTATTTATAGTTGCAAATAGGTAGTAAAAGACAATGGTAAAAAGAAGACATAATCAAATTAGTGTAAGAAAATACCCGGTTCCCTTAAGTCAAGGGATTCAAACTCAAAATGGTAAAACACATAGCCATATAAGGTAAATAAAGTCAGCACAAGACTTAAATAAGGAAACAATCAAGGTCTGTTAAGTAACAAGGAATCTTGGAATCAATTAACTGAAGAATCAAGACAAATCACTACCTTAAATTAAGGGATTAGAATTCAACAGTAAAACACATAGTTTCATAAGGCAAAGTAAAATCACCCAAGACTCGATTTAAGGGAAGGAATAATAGGGTAAACACTTAAAAATAGATTCAGAAAGCCATAGTAGTTCAGTAAATAGAGCAAGTTAATAAACAAGGTAAGTGAATCAATCAGTCTAAACAAATAGGCGGAGTTTTTAAGGCCTTGAAAGATATATTCTTAATCAGATCATTCAGTAGAGAAATTAGAGTCAATCAACAGGGATTCATGCTTCAAATTTCAACACATATATAGAAGAGTTAATAAGCATAGCACGGACAAGTTCAGAGATGAATAAACGATAATACGAGTAGGTTAGGCCTTAGAAAATCAGTAGAACATGTTCGAGGTACAAAAACTTAAAACAGGGAGAGAGTCATGCTAATACACAGAATCAGACATAGAGAAATTAGGGTTTTAACATAGGCGAGATAACAATCTCAGAATCATCACAATATGCAGAGAATATACTTAAGTGTGAAGAGAAAACTCAGTAGGAGTCAAATAGTCCAACCAGCATGAAGTTACGAACATAGAAGTCTAAGAAAATTAGGGTTTTCAACATAAAACAATGTTAAAAACAGTAAGAGCATGGAATCAGTAAATATGCAAGGGAAAAACTCAAGCATACAAGTGAAATCAGTTCGAACCAGTATAGAAAAGACTTAGAGAAAACCCTAACTAAAAATATACTCAAAACGTTTTAAACTTGATGAATCTTAAATATCGAGTTGAGAATAGTGTAAAACATAAAGAAACAAGCTTAAAATCGTTATAGATAACAGAGATTCAAGAGGTTGAAGTCAAAATTTAGGGTTTCGTAAGAACCAGAATAAGAACAGGAGAACCTGCTGTGAAACTCAAAGATCGTGGTGGATATGGCGTGGTCGTGTCCAAACCCCAACGGAGAGACCGAAACAACCCAAGCAGGAGCTCCCAGGAGCGAGTTGGCATGGCCCAGGCCCTCAAGGGCCTCAGAGATGAAATGAACAAGAGAGAAAGGACATCATGGAGACTGGTAGTCGAAAGAGGTGAGGCTGGAAGTGGCCGGAGAAAGCCATCGGAGAAGACAAAGAACTAGAAGGTTCTAGAGAGAAGGGGAGAAGAAGAGACAAAGAGAGAGAGTGAGGAGTCTCGAAATGAGACGGGGA
>ML279228.1:802-11557 GCA_005239495.1 Nicotiana undulata | reverse complement strand
GGAGTTAATTTAGGAAAGGGGAGATCTGGGCCGTTGATCTTATTTGATCAACGGCTCAGATTTAATTAGGGATTGGGCCGGGTATGGATTGAAGATTGGGCTGGGTTTATGGGTTGATTGGGTTGGGTATTTTAGGGGTTTAAATGTGGCTAGTATTTAAACAAAATAGGTTAGATGTTAAATACCCAACAAAATAGATAATTAATTAATTAAAATAGCCAATAATTATATAAAAATGAAATTAAGTTTAAATAAATAAAATTAAGGAAATTGAACAATATTAAATATAAAAATGACAAATTATCAAATTAAAATAACATAAAGTGTGCAATTGGGCTATAATTGCAAAGTTACTGTAATTAGAATTAAAGGATACTGTCACGACCCGAAATCCCACTCTTCAAGTCGTGACTGCGTCTAACGTTGAACCCGCTAGACAAGCCAACGTGCAAAAATTATCTAACTTTTACAACCCAATTCGACCGTAGTAAAGAAGATACCTTTAAAAATCTTAACGGAAATAACGAAATACTTCAGAATTTTAACAGCGGAAATGTAATAGAAATTCGAAAATGCAAAGTGAAATAGTAAAATACATAGCGTCGCATAAGCCCAAAACTGGGGTGTCACAACTCACGAACTGTCTAAACAGAGTGCTAAATACAGAGTTTGAGAAGAAATACATCATTGTCTTGAAACTAGGGGAAAAGATAAGACAATAAGGAATCCAAAGGTAGGAGAGACACCAAGGCCCACGAACGCCAGCGGGTATACCTTGAAGCTCTGGGTGGACTGAAGGTGACTCCCTCAATGCGGTCCACTAGGTCTGGATACGGGGTCTGCACAACATTAAGAAGTGTAGTGTAGCATCAGTACAACCGACCCCATGTACTGAGTAAGTGCCGAGCCTAACCTCGGCCGAAGTAGTGACGAGGCTAGACTTGACAATAACGATAACCTGCCTTATTCTACAGCAAATAACAGGAAAAAGAAAGACAAGGCAAGAAATAAGCAGACAAGTAAGGGATACAAGAGCAGAAAAGGGGGAACAAGTGAGATGAAGCATTTAAATTGACATATAGGAGTAAACAAGAAAGGCAATTTAACACAAATGCTAATGAAATAAATATAATTTCCATAAAAACAATAATGACACGACATCACCCTTCGTGCTTTTACTCTCGTCCTTACTATGCAAAATATGATATAATCAATATGAATCATGGCACGACATTAACCTTTGTGATTTTAATCAATGTAAATCATGGCACGACATCACCCTTCGTGCTTTACACTCTTCCTCACCAAACAATGACAGATATAATGGTAAGGAATACAACATAGCAGAAATAGAGTTCAATATCACCCGGCAAGGGGAAAACATCAATCAATTTCACAACAAGTGCCCGGCAAGGGTCTCACCTATAACCAATCATTTCAAATATATCCTTTACAGTTGGGTTTTCAATCAAACCAATACATCATAGGTTCATCAACCAAGATTTCCAACAATAACGGCTTCCGAGTAGAGACAAGTTCATAATATAACGAACATGGAAGTAATAACAAGATTTTTTTATCAAAAATAGACTCACGGCCATGCTTGACACACAATGCATAGGTACTCGTCACCTTACCTATGCATTGAACATGATAAACACTTAGCACATAGCATACAATACCTATTCCCTCACCAAAGTTAGGCAAGACACTTACCTCGGGTCCAAAATATAGCAATCAACCCTCTAACACCGCCTTTCCTTTTGAATTCAACTCCGGAACAACAATATCTAGGCATAATTAACTTAAGTATATCAATAATGACTCAATAACATAATCCCATAGCCTAAATACAAAATTCCTATCACTCTTACAAAAATACCAAAATTCGACCCCGGGCCCACTTGGTCCAAACACGAGGCTCGTACCAAAACCCGATCACCCATTCCCCCACGAGTTCAAACATATGATTTGTTTTGAAATCCGACCCCGAATTGAGGTTGAATTATCCAAAATCCCATAAGCCCTAACTCTACCCAAAACCCCTAATTTCTACCTTTAAAACCCTAGGATGTTTGGTTATAATTGATGAAAACCTTAGAAAGTCGAAGGAAAATCAGTTAGTGAGCACTTACCTACGAGTTGGGAAGAAAATCTCTTGAGAAAATCGCCCTAGGTGAATTTTTGAGAAAAAGTGAGAGAAAGAACGTCTGAAAATGTTTTTAAAAAAACCACTGTTCGACTCTCGCACCTGCGGTACAGGGGTAGCACCTGCGATCTCGCAAGTGCGGGAAACAGGTCGCACCTGCAGAACTGGGTCAGGCCCATAGGGGGCCGCACCTGCGGAAATGGGTCCGCTCTTGCGCAGTCGCTCCTGCAAAGATTTGTCCGCGCTTGCGAGAGGGACCGCACCTACGGACTGGGCGTCGCGCCTGCGGCACCAGGCTCGCAGGTGCGGGCATGCCAGAAATGGGTGCACCAGCAGTGTTTTCATGAGTTAAAACATCCCGGATACCTACCCGAAACACCCAGCGAGCCCTCGGGGCTCAAACCCAAATATACACACAACTCCCAAATAATCCTATGGACTTATTCATGTATTTAAATCACAAAAATATCATCAAAATCAATGGATTAAACCCCAAAACTCATAGAATTTTCTTAAAATTTCATAAGGCTTAATTATTCGAATTTTGATCCGAATCACGTCATTTCAAGTCCGTTTTACACCAAATTTCACAGGTAAGTCACATAACATATATTAAACCAGTTCCGGGCTCCGGAACCATAATAAGGGCCCGGTAACATGGTTTTCACATCAACGTTCATTTTCAAAAACCTTTATTATTTTCAGAAAACAATTTTCTTTAAAAATTCATTTCTCGGGCTTGGGACCTCGGAATTCGGTTCCGGGCATACGCCCAAGTCCCATATTTTCCTACGGACCCTCCGGGACTGTCAAATCACGGGTCCGGGTCCGTTCACCGAAAAATGTTGACCAGAGTCAACTTTATTCATTTAATTGTTACAAAAAGTTCATTTTCATCAAATTTTCACATAGAAGCTTCCCGGCTACACGCCCGGGCTGTGCACCCATATCGAGGTGAGATTAATGGAGGCTTTCGGAGCCTCAAAACATAGATTTAACTGAATTTACTTAGGATGACCTTTTGGGTCATCATAGATACCCAGTTGCTAATTTATGAAATAATTGAATCCTAATGGACAAAAATGATTAAAAATGTTATACCGTGCTGTGACACATTTCGAAATTATTTATAACATAATTTATGAATAATTATCTAAATATGAAATATTGAATAAACATGAGAATAATTAATAAAATAGGGAAAATAGGAAAAAATGCTTATTATTTTAAATAGTGATTTTGAAAGCTTATATGCAAGTTTGAAATATAATTTGAGGAAAAATTGGGTATAAACAAATACCTTAACAGTGCACGCCACACACTCGTCATCTAGTATGTGCGCCACTCCAAAATAGTGATAAAATACAAAGTTCGGGGTTTTATACCCTCAGGACAATATTTGCAGTCATTACTTATCTAAAGCCGAATGAAAATCCACTCAGCGATGCCTTTTCCCCTCGACTCGGCCTCAACACGCCCCGAATCTATTTAAAAACAGATTCATATCATCAAAATACGCTAAAGGAACTAAGCCCACTCGAAAATAACCAATTAATATCAAGAATCTCGAAATCGGTAAAAGTCGGCCCCCCAGGCCAACATCTCGAAATCCGACAAAACTCATAAAATTCGACAACGCATTCAACCACGAGTCCAACCATACAAAAATTACTAAATTCCGATAACAATTCGGCCTCCAAATCTTCAAATCTTATTTACATATTCCTAGGTCCAAATCCCCAATTTACACCTAAAAAACATGTAATCTAGTTGGATTATTCGATGATAATTCAATATTATAGAGTAGAAATGATCACAAGTGACTTACCTCAAGATTTTCCATGACTTCTAGCTCAAAAATCGCCCCAAGCCGCGTTCTTTTCGTCCAAAAATGTGGAAATGAGCTAAAAGAAAATTAAGACAGCTTAATAAACCATGATTCTGGTCGCTAAAAGCCCTATTCCCCTCGCTAAAAGTGCCAGATCTGGTTGCTAAAGGTGCGCACCAGATCCTGTTACACCATCAATATTTATTTTCACTAAAAAGGCTCTAACTCCACCATACGAACTCGGAATCCGATGATTCTTATTCCTATGAGTCAAAAATAATCATACGAACATAGTCCTTCAATTGAAACTCAATTCGGAGCTCATTGGCTTAGTGAGATATCCATTTCGCTCATTAAACAATTAACTCATGATTCGCATCAAAAACTCAATTGCTACTTGATGAAATTAGGTCAAACTTTCCAGATCACTCCTACAATTCATTATCGAAATCTCGAAAGTCTTGAAATCAAGTCTCGATCTCTAGAACTAAAAATGGAGCTTTGGATCATTACATACTTATGATCAAAACGCCAAAATCTTCCAAAAACTCTTCCAAAACTTATCCGAGCTTCATGGAACCCCAACCAAGTATACTAACAAGTCCCATAATATGACACAAACTCAGTCGATGCCTCAAATTACATCAAACAATGCTAAAACCGGAAATCACACCCCAATTCAAACTTAATGAAACTAAGAACTTCCAACTTCTATATTCGATGCCGAAACCTATCAAATCAAGTTCGATTGACCTCAAATTTTGCACACAAGTCGAAAATGACACTACTGACCTGCTCCAACTTTTGAAATTTCATTCTGACCCCGATAACTAATTTTCCACTGCCGACTGGAAAGCGCCAAAAACTCAATTTCACTAATTCAAGCCTAATTCTACTCCGGACCTCTGATAAACATTCCGAACACACTCCTAAGTCCCAAATCATCTGATGAAGCTATCCGAGCCATAAAAACCATATTCCGAGGTCATTTACCTATAAGTCAACTTCCGATTGACTTTTCTAACTATAAAGCCAACTTAAGAGACTAAGTGTCTCATTTCTCTCCACAATCACTCCGAACCCAAGGCAACTGTCCCAACACAACACAACAGATTTGAACAACACATAATAAAGCAGAAATAGGGGAAACGGGGCTAAACTCTCAGAACGACTGATCGGGTCGTTACAGGGCAGCTGCATTGTCGTTTTTCCCGTGAAATCTGAGGCCATTGTCGCCATGCTTGGGTTTTGTTTGTGAGTTTGATATGTTTTATCCTAAAAACAAAAACACTTACAAGAACAAGCGTAAAATAATGCGTGTGTTATCTGAATCATTATTGAGAAAATTATTATCCTTAGCCCTATGGTGGGCACCAAACTGTTTACCCAAAAAATTGGATAATAATTAAACTTATATTGTGGTTTTAAGGATATATGATTTCACTCAACACTAATTGATAAATATGAGGACAAATGACAGAATTGAATTATAAGTAAATGAAACCAGTGTTCAGATAGAACTTCAGCCCTCGAGTCGAGATAGTCTCGAACTGATAAGTGCGAGAACAATAGAAAATATAGTAAACTGATGAACAATAATGTAAGCGAGAAAGAAAGGATTATATTGCTTTAATCTCTGTGAATAATGATGATCCTTACAAATTGTTAGAACTCCCCTTTATATAGTAGAGGAATTCTACTTGTGGTATAACTCTAATCAGAAGGAAATCACATAATTAACTAATTAACCGCTTCTGATTTAACCTGTTCCGAGATTTATGCCGTGATCCTCAACCAGTTACGTATATCTCACTCTTCCGTTATTAGGCCATCTCCGATATTACTCGGTGTCCGTCTCTCTTAGCTTTGATTTTTATCAATTGATTTCGATGCCTCAGCTTCATGATTTAGCCGTAACTGACTTTCGATGCAACACTTCGATCTCGATCAGATAGTAAAATCGAGTGGCCCCGATTTAAACTGTATACACTAATATAACTAAGTTTTTTAAGACTCCAATTTCATGTATAGAGTAATAAATAGTTTTTTTCTTTCCAAAGATACTTACTCTTTCCAAATTAGTCGTTCAATTATTATGATGATATTTAGCTATAACATGAATCCACACATGTATTCGAACCCAAGCAATTAAAGAAAGGGATTTTTTTGTTCCTATACACTATTTGAAATTCTATTATAAAAAATGTCTACGTTTAGTTAATTACCCGATCTAAGCAAGTTTTATCTAAAAACTATATACATTTTATCTTAAAAGGCTCTTAATACATTATTAATGCCTTCAATCAAGGGATTTAGTTACACGCTTTTCCTTCTTTTTCTACTTTTCTCTTTACTTATTTTTCTTCCGCCTTAATATACGGTAACCATGGAAGCTATTTTTCTCCACCCAACTCTCTAAGTGTTATCCATTCTGATGAATAGCATGATGATCAATCTTCCTCCCATATATTCTGGGTTAAAAATATTTGTCTTCTGGAAAATATGCTTGTCTTTCTCCTTATTTTCAGTCTCCATCGTGTTATTTTATTCTTAAATGCATTGTCATGTTTGAATGAATACGTTGACTAATCAGTTCATATATGAAATATAATAGCAACTTTCAGTTCATTAAAAGGACTTCCAATGGGTTAGTATACCTACAGTCAAATTGCTCCTTCTATTACAGGTGAATTTTGCTAGCCAATAATTTCAAATGTTGACTTTGTTTTTCCCAGAAAAGGTGTATGTAATACAGTAGAATTTGGGACGGATTTTAACAAGATCTAAAAGAGAACTTCTAATGAATCTAAACTTCATTGCATATTTATATTCATACTAAACACATAAAATCTCTATCTCTAAGAAAAATATATGGTACATCAACATACAAATTAAAAACTTATCTACAACTTTCATACATTATTTCTACCCTATTATATACAACTACAATATCATACCACTTAAATATAATTTGTATACAAATTTTATACAATATGTCTTTTGTATATTTTGTATCTGATTTATAAATACTAAAAACAAATTCCATACAACTAATTATATATTATACAACTTATGTACAACTTTCATGCATTATTTCTACCCAGTTATATACAACTACAATATCATACAACTTTTATATATATATATATATATATATATATATATATATATATATATATATATATATATATATATATATATATATCTTCTTCCTCTTCGAGTTTCAATATGAAGTTTAGCCAAAATCATAATCACGTCTAATCTTCACCAAAATACCCTCAAATTGAGATACAAACTCCGAACAATTGTTTGCAACAACACCCAATCCAAACAAATAATGGTTTCTGAAAACCCAAATTCGAATTCAAAGCTTCAAAACTTTTTAATGGCTGTCAATGGTGGAGAGTCAAACACCTTCAAAATTTATTGATTGACAATTTCAATTTGAACACTAATTGTGCAAGATTACTGGAATTTGAACACCAATTGTGTAACACCTTCAGCTCTACATTACGGGAGTTTCAATAAGCATGGAATTGCTGCTCTCTTTCCCTTTGCTCTACATTACTGGAATTAGGGATTGACAGATAGATAGAGAGAGAGAGAGAGAGAGAGAGAGAGAGATAGAGAGAGAGAGAGAGAGAGAGAGAGAGAGCAGGGAGGGAGAGAGAATACGGATATGAAATAATTGGTCCAAATATAAAGGGATACTCATTTAATTCCTAAAGTGTATATAATTGGTAAATTTGTATATAGTATGTAATTAAACTGAAAATTGAGTAGGGAGGGTATTAAAGTTTCAAATAGTGTATAGGAATGTAAAAATTCCTTAAAGAAAATGATAATTCGAATTTGAAGCTCCAGAATGACAACATGGTTAAATAAATTGCAGGTGTAGTCAGCGTCTTTACAAATATTAGTGGTAAATGATATTTTTTACCCCAAAATTAAGTAACTATTAAATTGGTACGTGATTTTAAGGATACATGGTTAATTCAACACGAATAATTAAGAATAACAGATAAACAAATTAAAGACAAAATATACGATCAAACCAATCACAATGTTATGAACAAGCCTGATCTTAGATTGAATAGTGGATCTTGTCCTCGACTGGATCCCCGGTTCAAGCCCGACGGTGAATGAATAAAGGAACAAGTGAATAATACCTTGTACAGTAGCTAGAAGACAAAGGTAAACTTTTATTGATTTGAATTGTGTGTAACAATGTGTCAGACTAAAGAGAAGCTTCCCCTTTATATAGTTGGAGATTAGCAGTCATGGTACAAGTCTAAGAAAGATAAAAATCTTCTTTTCCCCGTGATTGTTGATCCATAATTGATACTAAATGGGATTCACGCTTTAATATCCGGTTGAGGGCGACTATTACGACTCTCTATCCGTCGTGACTGTTCACCGCATTTTTCGAGGACCAGAAGCTATAGTTGGTCCGGGGTGTATCTTTGCCGTGTCCAATCTCAGATATGTCGTTCATCTTCCCCCGGTCTCGATATGAGGGGTTCACGGACTTGATTAGAATCACGTGGAGTTGTGCTTCCCCTTCGTTCTATCATCGGGGAATCGGGAAAAGCTTTACCCCCGATTTTACCCATACACATATAGTCCCCTCATTTTTCGGAGAATAGATTTGTCGAAGTGATGGGAAGCGATAAATTAATCTTGGTTCCTTCTTCTGTACACTACAACCAAGTTGATCATCACCAAAATGTCCCATCTGTTGCGTCGTTCTGACTTCAGACATGTGTCAGCCACCGGTTGACTATCCTCGAATGCGAAATGTCGCGCATTGATTATCTTTCTTCTATAAAAGCTCCGACCCATTTTTTCACTTTTTTACTTTTCGATTCCATAGCTCTTCGATTTACCCTCGAATTCTCCACTTAACTCTATCCTCTTCAAATCTTTATGTATTGCTTCTTAGATCTTCATATCTTCATACTTCTGTCGCGACCCCTTTTTCTATCGCACGAGTTAGGTACGGAGAGATCGGGTTTATGACATTTTGGAAAACTCCTTTAAGGAAGAGGGTTTAAGGAAGAGTCGCCACCTAACGATTTTTATGGTGCGTTAGGGCACCTAGAGTTGATAACTCATAAACTAGTTTGCATTACCAGAGATTGGGTAAGGGCTTGAAATTATCCCAAGGGGAAGGTGTTAGGCACCCCTCAAGATCCACAATTGTGGGTCCCAGCCAAGAAATTTTGTGAATTTGGACGATGAACAAGTAGCAAGCAAGGTTCATATAAGAGGGGATTTCAAACAGGTATGAAAATCTTTAAAGGTTTTGGGAAAACATTAGAATAAACATTTGAAAAGGAACTTTCCTAGGTTTAAAGTAGTACGGATCACATCAATGCAATACCTGGTATGTCACGCCTCGACGAGGGGCTACACGTGGTATTAGCGCACCGGTCATCATATCTGTATTCTACCCTTCCCACCCCGTAAAGGTTACTTAAAGCACGTGTGTTGGTCGCCGATGCTTATTGCGTGCTATTACCCGTCCCTAACTATAAGTCCTAAAGGGTATTTAGGACTACTAATCCTACAATGTAAGTACTAGGCTGAACCCCTAGGTTTAAAGGAGAAAATGCTAAGCGACATACATAACAAATAGGACTACACATAAGGGAACATATAAAGACAAATAAAGGCTAACAGATCCCTCCACAAGTAGCACATCTCAAACACAATTAAAGTCTCAAAGATGGGAGTTTAAAACGAGAATTTTTAAATTAAAACAGTAAGCTTCAAAAGGTTATGATTTTGGAAAAAACTTAATAGTGAAAGCCAAAGGTTCAGTCATGACTGGGTGATTCAAAAGGATAATTGATTTTTTAGAAATGCAGTAGTTTAGAGTACAACACTAAGAATTAAGAGTGCGTAGCAGTTTAAAATTTTCAATAAAAGAGAAGATAACCTTTAGAAAATCAGTAATCAGAAGCAAAGAAAGATTTTAAATAAAACAGAGTAACTTCGAATGGGGGTGGCTTACTTTGAAATCCATTAATTCAAAACTAGAGCAAGAATCAGTAGTTTAAAGGAGTTTTTAGTAAAAGAGAGTGAGTGCACAACTTCAAGAACCAATAATTTTAAAGTAAAGCAAGGATTCAAACAAACAGAGTGACTTTGTAAGCGGGAGGATTTTTTTTGAAAATCTATTAATTGCTGGGCAGACATGAGTGAAAATAATTACACACAACATTGTTCTCAGATCTCCAGAAGAGACTGATTAGCTTTACATAACGTTTTAAACACAAATAGGACGTAAAACGATTGATTGGGTTTTAATAAGTATTAGGCCTAAGGTTTTCCTAGGCGGGCGTATACATTGCCTATTTTTGTTTTGAGGGTGAACATGCAGAATTTAGTTCTGATTTTAACGATATGCGGGATAATATACTCGCAGAAGCGTTTTAAACCACTTAACAACATTTTTGTAACGACCCAGCCAGTCAATTTATGTGTTGGGACTCCGTTCCGGTGAATGAATCTTTCCATAGCGACTACTCGTGCCTTATGACTTGTGTGGGCAGGTAGTTCGAGATTCGAAAGTGATTTGGCCAGTTCAGGAACACATGGTTCCTGAAGGCTAGCCTATTTGGCTAATTTTGGTTCCGAGCAGCATTTTGAGCAAACGACCTCGGAATCGAGTTCGGACAGCTCCAGCAGCTCCGGATGATGATTTCGGACTTGGGAGTGTGTTCGCCTAGGGTTTCTGATGACCCGAGAGTATTTCGGCACTTGAATTGGAATT